>WOGR01006844.1:0-12794 GCA_015342045.1 Leptinotarsa lineolata
GTAGTGGAAGAGTACACGCATGCTATCGGTATGAAATTCGGGATAGACAAATGTGCAATGGTCCATCTCAAAAGAGGACGATGCGGGGACTACGGAGAAGATGTGCAGCTCGTAGATGGAAGCATCCTACACCATCTGAATGCCGGAGAGACGTATACTTACCTCGGGGTGGAACAACACCACTCACAAGAACGTAACAGCAGTGAAAAACTCTCTCCGTGGCAAGTATCAGCACAAACTCCGACAGATCTGGTCATCGGAACTGTCGGGTAAGAACAAAGTTGCTGTAACAAATATTCTTGCCATTCCAATCTTACTCTACTCGTTTTGAGTAGTGAATTGGACTCGAGAGGAGCTGTATCAACTCGAAGTGAAGACCCGAAAAATGATGCATCTCCATAGGAGTTTGCATCTCAAATCGCCCGTTCTACGGTTGTACTTTCCCCGACAACAGGGAGGCGTGGACTTTTGAGTGTCTACATGATAGAATGGTACTGGATGTAGCATGTAAAGTCGTCAGGAGTTCGGATCCCCTTCTCTGCATGGTCCGCAACCACGAGGGAGCAGGAATTGGAGCATTTCTCTCTAGGGCAACTGCCCGAGCAGCTCATGAACTCGATCTAGTTTTCGACACTGAACGAGGCGATCACAACTCTGTCACCGACAACCCTTCCTCAGGTCAAGTGGGCTGAAGTCGGAAACTGAGGGGTTCATCAAGGCTTGCCAGGATGGTGTCTACAACACTTCAGTCTACCGCAGTCGCGTGATGGGTATAGAGGTTCCTGACACAAGGTGCAGGGCCTGCCGCGAGGTGTCCGAAACCCTAATGCACTTGCTGTCAGCATATCCATCGACACAACGCGGCCCTAAGGGTGCTTTATCACCATCCACGGTACTCTTACGGTATGGACGAGACACCGGTGTTGCCCTACGCTCCGGGGGATATTGAATCCGTTGTGGGGAACGAGAAGTATCGAATCTATTGGAACTATTCATTCCCTACCCTCAGGCTCATACAAGCTAATAAGCCTGCTGTAGTCCTTCCAGACCACCAGAGCAAGACAATATTTGTCGTGGAGTTTTCAGCTCCTGGCGAGACGAATATCGTCTGAAAAGAGGTGAAAAAACGGATTAAATATCGAGATTTTCTCTTCGAACTCCGCAGACTAGGTCCAGACCACTCTGTCGAGATGGTTGTTCTGATTATTGGAGTCCTTGGTGGAATGATGCCCTCTATACTGTTGAATCTTAAAATCATACCGGCTTGCCGCACTAAGGCAGAAACCTCAGCCGGACAGATGCAGAAGACTGTCATTTTTGGCTCACTGCGTTCACTCAGGGCACATGCTTCTCGTATCTAATGATCACTTATCCCACGGTGTCGGGAGTGGTCGTTGGTTGATAATGCTGGCGTGCCCTCCTGAATGTATCGGGGCTTCGGAGGATAGGGCCTGACCAGCGCATACTACGATGATAATAATAATACCAACTTTATAAATACATACGCTATCTGTTGAAAAATGAGGTGAATGTACAAATTTCACGAGCTACGTACATTCGATTAGACATTTTTCATTTATTTTATGTTAGTACACTCGCCTCGAACATACGTTCACAACTTCAGCTATTTAGCATGTTCAGTTTCTTGGTGAGAGGCATAAAAGTTGGAAGTGTTTTGCATGTTAGGCGATTTTCTGCTATCGAAAAAAATGGATCAAAGAATTTGCATCAAATTATGTGTAAAAATGGAATTGAGTGCTCAAAAACACTTGAAATAATGTTGACAGTGTCATACGGTGATTGTACTCTGGGTCAGAAAAATGTTTACAAGTGGTACAAGCTTTTCACGGATGGTCGAGGAAATGTGAATGACGACGCTCGTCCTTGACGCCCCAACACATCAATGGCCGACGAAAATGTTGAGAAAATGAAGAAAATTGTTATGGAAAATCGTCGAAACACTATTGGAGAAGTTGCTGAGAAGTTTCTGCCTTTTTGCCACATAGTCGTTCGGTCAATAAGAAAGAGCATTACGAAGAGGACGTCCGGTATGGTGGAAAAACAATTCATGGTTTTTGCATCACGATGCTGCACCTGCCCACTCGTTATGCTTGTTCGTGAGTTTTTGGCCAAAAACAACACCGTAATCATGCCTCAACCACCGTATTCACCAGATTCGACCTCCTGCGACTTTTTCTGTTCATAAGATTGAAGAGACCTATGGCGGACATACCAAAAGTGCATATCAGAACTCATGTTAATTTTTTTTGTGAATGGTCAGTCACTGAAATAAATGAAGCGCTGAAAAGAAATTGTTTCGTAGAACGGTTTGCTTAACACATAACATAAAACTGTAATGAAATTAAATCCACAAACCGTACGTCAGCGCTCAAGATCAAAATCTCTCGTTTTCAACCCATTCAACTTTTTAATCTTATCCATATGCATTAGTAAACTATAAAGGTAAGCTACATCGTGGCATTATCCGCTTTCAAATGGGATCATTTAAGAATGGAGCAGAATACCAAATGACTAACTTGATGAATGAACGTACGTGTGTATTTTAGTAGTTTACGTATTATGGAAAGAAATTTTCCATTGGTTGATATAAATAAGACAGCTTTATTGGGAATGCGTTAAATATTTTGACAAGCCAGATAAGATTAAAATTAAACTGATACCCTAGGTCTACGCAGTCTGTAATTAAAATAACCAGGCCAATGTTAAGTACCTAAATGTGATGAAAGTGTGAGACATTATACTATTAGTGCGAAATAGTATATCATGCAATTGAAGGTGATAGTTTGGTTGAATTGTATTGAAAGATAACATCATACTACTGGAGGCATTTCGTTTTCAAAGAGGCAAATACGTCAATAATTTACACCTATGATTTCCTTTTCTCAAGATGCAATTGACATAAAAAACTTCATTGTGTAAACCACCTATCAGAAAAGTATATGTTCGGCTTTATAAATATCATATATTACTTCACCTACATTCATCAAAATTCAACAGAACTTTTAAAAATATGAAAGTTCGGGTTAATAAATATTTGTACGGCCTCCATGAATTTTCATTTGAATTGACTGTTTGCATTGTCCATTTGATTCATTTGAGGAAAATGTGCTGTATATGCTAGATAGTGTAATCATAGATCATGGGAAAACTTTCGCAGGAAACGATACAGTTTTACATTTTCATTGTAATCTGAAGAATTTATAACTTCTCTAAGAAATTTTATATTATTAGTAAAAACGATTGGTTTTGACTCGATAGAAGTGCTTATAGGGCAAGAAGAATCTTCCAAATAACTATAGACCAGTCGCTTTGCTATCACTGATATCAAAAATCATGGAAAAAGCCGTAAACCACCACATCCCTGAATATTTGGAGGGCTTCAAGATCTTGAGCGACCATCAATATGGCTTTCGGAAACAATGATCAACAGGCGACCTTTTACCCATATTTGGAACAACGCAATCGAGAATCATGGAGAGTCAAGAGCTGTTGCGCTTGATATTTCTGAGGCCTTTGACCGTGTGTGGCATGAGGGTTTGCTGGCCAAACTTTGATGTTATGGCTTGTCGGATCATTTTTGTGTATGGCTCTCAAGTTTCCTGAAAGAACGTTCCCTGCAAGTGGCCGTCAATGAATATCTCTCGAATACTTTCACCATCAACGCTGGTATTCCCCTGAGATCCATATTATCTCCAACCCTCTTTTCATTGTACATCAACGACTTATTGGAAAAAACTAAGAATCCAATATATTGCTTTGCTGATGACATCACACTTATCTCGTCATTCCATTTGGATACCAGGAAATCGGTTGCGGATGCACATCTTCACCGGCAGCAGGAAGTTGCATATCTTAATGAGGATCTAGAAGTAATTTCGAATTGGGGTGAAAGTAACCAGGTCCAATTCAATGCCACGAAAACCCAGGCATCGGTTTTCTTCAAAAAGATGAATGTCTCTGAATAACCGGATATAATAATGTCAAGACAGACAATTCCGCCTTCAGCTTCGATAAGTTTGTTGGGTGTTAAAATGGACACTAATATGTTTTGGCAAAATCATGTTGCTGGAATTGCAAGGCTGCTTCTCAAAAGTTTGGAACACTATTCCGAACCAGAAAACTGTACACACCTCAGCAACTTTTGATGTTTTATAAAGCTCAGATCAGACCTTTTTTGGAGTATTGTTCTCATGTATGGAGCTTCGCCCCTAAACATACCCTGAAGCTGCTGGATTCCATCCAGAAAAGAGTCATTCGCCTGATTGGAGACGCAAACATAACTTGCAACCTTGATAGTCTGGAACATCGATGAAAGGTTGGAGATTTGTCTCTCTTCTTTAGATACTTTCACGGGAAGTGTTCAAGGGACTTGGCACATTTGATTCCACCAAGAACGGTGCATATCAGAAATACGCGACGGACTGTGGCTGCTCAAAGTTTTGAAGTTCAACTCAGTACACCTCGAACTTCGCTGTTTAAAAACTCTTTCATTTGGAGAACTGCGTTCATGTGAAATAAACTTCCTGAGAACGTTTTTTTCCCAGTGGATTTAATCTCCAGCGATTCAAATCTAATGTGCATCACTACTTTCGCACAAGCACCGCTCTTGGCGCCTTAAGGTTTATCCTGTAGTGCTTGTGTTTTCGAAAATCATAGAAAAAGCTTTTAATCAACACATTCTTTAGTATTCGGAATGCTTCAACATTTTAAGTAATCAACAATATGAATTCCGGAAATAAAGATCGATAGGCGACCTTGTTGCATTTGTCACACCTTTCGGAACAAAATGCAATGAAAAAACAAGCAAAGCGCTTGATTTCCAGGACCTTTGACCATGTCTGGCATGGAGAGAGTCATTAAGTATACTTCGATGCTACAGCTTGCCGGATCTTTGTTCGGGTCTCTGCACCGTTCCCAAAGACCTTTCCTTGCAAGCCATCGATGGTTCTCTCCCGGATACCATCAGCGAAGATGTTCCTCGGGGATCCATATGTCTCCATCGATCTGTTGGTAAACACCACAAATCCTGTATCCAGCACACTTTGGGTTCCCGAACATCAGCTACCAATGCTCATCTTCGACGACAGCATATCTTGATGAATATCTGGAAAAAAATCGGCTTGATGCAACAAAAATAAAGTAATAGTCAACGCTAAAAACCACAGGCATCTAAGAAGGTGAATGTGACAGAACCGGACAGCTAATATCAGGGTACAATTCCGATAGCTGCGTCGAATTATTTGTTAGGTGTTAAAGTTGATATCAATTGTATATCGGCGCAGCAAAGACATCACTGAAATAGCAAAATTAACCTCTTGAAAACTTGGAACACTGCCAAGGAAATTTGATTATCGGTGCAGTGCTGGATCATCACTGGAATCAGGCACATTGATGGCATAATTCGCCTTTTGCCTTTCATGACGTGGCAAAAACGCACTGGCAATCTGCCCCTCAAGCGTAGCTGGACCTTTATCTTCCCATTGTTGTGTTTCTAGCGCCATTTTCATTGTGCATGATGTCTTAGAAGGCAGCCGCAGAGATCTTTCTCATTTTGTTATCAATAGTAAGCTTGAGCATCCATTGTTGTGTTTGGCTTTGAATTTTAAATGTAATTGAACCTAAATTTGATAATCCTGTTGATCATGATAAATAGCATGTTGGGAAGAATAAATATCTGTATAATATGCTTTCTATTATCTTTTATTTGTTGAATACACATTACTCAAATATCCAGTTCAATTAAGGCAAGACTGAAACTGGAATTACTAGTTGAATCTTTCGACCTCCAAGTGATACAATCAATTTTTTTCTTGAATACATCATCGCTTTTTTATACATCTATTAACCCAGTGCAGAAATTCACGACTTCGATACCATAATTTTTGGATGTCAATTACGAGCAAGGTCACGAAGTTGAGGCATTCGCAATAAACAGCAACCTTGAACAGATTAGAAACAAACCAACACGATCCTTGATAGTGATAGAGAATTTGTTAATCTTCTTCACATTACACTTTACATAATTTCTGTAAAATCTCCTTTGGGATCTTACAACAAACTCCATTTTATCTTCGTGTCAATAAGCAATAAATCGCAAACCGGTATAATTTTGGAATTCGAAGTAAGAAAGGCATCATTCAACCAAGGACTCCAACAATCAAAAAAATTATTTAAACAGAGTGGTCTGCAGAGTTTGGAGATAAAAATCTGGATACTTCATTCGTTTTTCCTCATTTTTTTGATCGATATTCGCCTCGCATTGAAAAAACCAAGATGAATATCGTCTTACGTTGACGGTCGAGGACATCAGGCTTATTAGCTTGTATCAGCCTGAGGGTGATACAAGCTAATAGTTTCCATACATTCGGCACTTCTCATACCCCACAACAGATTCAATATCCGCCGAAGCTTGAAGCAACACCAATGACTCGTCAAAACCGTAGAAGTTCCGAAGGTGATAGCAGAGCACTCTCGGGGCCGCGTTATGTCGATGGATATAGATTGCTGGATATGCCCACAGCAAATGCAAGATCTCAGGTATCTCCCGACAGACCTGGTGCCATGAACCAATATACCCAGCGTGCTACTACAGACTAAGGTGGAGACACCATGCTGGCAGGAGTGAAGTAATCTCTGCTGCTTTTATGTGGGCCTTTTGCTGAATGGGTTCCAAGTGGTGACTGAATTATCACTTTGTCCGGTGTCGAGAAGTAAAACGAGTTCATCAGTCGTTCAGGCAGCTGCTTTAAAGAAAAATGCACCAATTCCTGCACCCTCATGGCCGCGGGCCATGCAAACAAGGAATCCGAACTCCTAATCACTTTACAAGCTCCATCTGGAATCATTCTGTTGTGTAGATATTCCAAGCTCAGAAGTCCACAGCCGCCAGTGGAAGTTTCAGTACATTCGTCGATTTCCTGACAATGAAACTCTGCTGTGATGGTTTGGCTCGGTTGTAGACAGTTATAGTGAATCACATAAGCCGCTGACCACCAAAGAGTAACCATGGCCTTTTTTAGTGTGTTATTTACTATTAACACGGGAATAGTAAAGGTTGAGAAACACCGATGAGATGAAGGATCAATCCGTTTCTTTATAAACTACAGATAGCTGAATAACGTCGCTGAGAAAAATAATTATTTGTTGCCTAGAACTGAAGACATTCCCACTATGTTAGCGGATCGAAATGGTTTTCTATCATGATAAGAAAAAGACTGAAAGCGGACTGTAGCAATTCAGAATCCTTCTATTCGGATTGTGTAATGCTACAACAACAAATGTTTGTTTCCTGCGGAAAATGGTCTCATGGGCCTATTACGTTCTTCTTCTCATATTTTCATGATACTCATTCCAAAATAATTTTTTGTACTATTTTGGATGTTTGTCACTATTCTCTGGTCATAATTTGGATTGTCCTTGGTTTCAAAGCCTCACATTCACATAAAACATGACGATCTGTCTCTGTCTCATTTGTTGCATTGCCTGCGGCTAAGGTCTTTCGCTCAGACGCCCTCTAAATGGGCAATGCCCAATTATTTTGTGCAGATCCATGCTCCGTAGATGCCATTCTACAGTTATGTTTTCTGGTGTTTCCTTCATAAAGGTTTTCATGTGTGCGTTTTTAGGTATATTTTCCCAGAATTTTTTATGTTCCTTATCGACCTATTTTCCGATACCAAAAATTTTGACACCCCATCACCTATTTTGTTGCCTATAATTACTGAGTCGCATAGCACCCAGCATAGAGTCAATCAATCTATTCCTGCCTCACAGCGATTTAAATTCAGAGCATGTAAAATTTTATAAATGGAACAGACTTCCCGGACAAATCTCGATGTCATTCTTTGGTTCATCAATGCTCCGACTGCTACCTGGTTGCAAAATGTCAATGAAATTAGTTCTGTGAGGTCTCACATGGAAGAGTTGTCTCATCTGGATCGTGATGGGGAAAATATTTAATGACCACTCTTAAGCCGGGTACTCATTGGCGAGTCGAACTTTTGGGTTCTGGAATTACTACATCAACATTGTCATTCAATATTTTCCAAACGAATCTTCTGATTGATTACAAATTTGTTTATATTAAAAGTATCAGAACTCCAAAATAGGTATCAAAAGTTTAATAATCAATAACTTGTAACTTCCTTCCTTCATTTTTAGGAAATCAGTTGAAGAACATTGGACCCTATTCATGAAGTTCGTAATAAGGTTGATATTGAAACAATTAGAACTATAAAATCGATTTGTATTTAAAATCCTCTCAAAAATAACATGTTCAAGCAGTAGTATGTCACCCTCATGCAATAGCGTGAACCAGATATAATGAATTGTTTGACTAGGGTATCCTCTTAAAAAATTCTCAAGGCTTGATTTGTCCAACAAAAGATTAACCTATCAACATATTTATTGTTTGGACATGATCCAACAGATTCTTCTTACAAAAATTCTCAGGAATGTTCAACCAAACCGATGCATTAATCTGAAAAAATTAAATGCAAAATGAATATCACAATTGATAGTTTGCCATTAAGTAACATAAACAATAGACTTTATATGAAAGACATGCAAGGTGGGGGAATTTTTTGAAGGGTGGGAAAAATCTCCAGTGCATGATTCTTCCAATGCTGATCACAATATTGTTAAAATTTTATACACTACGCAGTAAACTACACAATATATGTGTCAGAGGAATTCACACCTTTTTGATCCAATATACCGGAAGTGCCACAGAGAAACCTTCTGGGACTGCTTTTATACATGCTACACTTTTAATCTCTAATAGACTATAAGTCAGGCATTTCAAGTCTGTGTAGATACTGCTAGTATTTATAAATGAAAGAAAAGGTGAGGTAATGCTTCAAAATAATGATCAATAGTGGCCTAGACCGGCTATTACCTATGGTTAGCAATATAGTTCCCTTGTAGCTGCAGGTCATTCTATATTAGAACCACGAAAAGAAGCATAAGTACCTGGCTCTCTGACACAAGAGAAAATGTTGCCTTGGGCCAAGTGGGTATTCTTGAACAGGCATCATAATTTGCTGCAATTATTTTTCTTATTGTTATGAGGGCTTGACAGATGAGTTTGCATTCAGTATATTTTACTGACATACATTATTATAAAAGCTCTTTCCAGAAGAATAAGAGAGAAGAACAAATAAATTCAACAAAACCTACAAACTAAGGGGAATTGCCTAATGTCCCACAAACGTGCTATATACTCAACTAAGTTATGTGTAGTGTAATAAGTGATGAAATTATTCGTTATACTAACCTTAAACTTTCTGGTATACTGGATTGTTTCTGTGCCTTTTTTCCATATCGATTTGTTTGATCCAAGTGTAACAAGCACTGCCAAACAGGACAATAAAATTTGAGCACCACCAAACCAAAGATTTGGTTTCTTGGAACCAATATGTCGCTAGAACCGTTTGGGCACAGGCTTTAGCTGTTCCGGAAATGTTGTGCGTTAAAGCAGAAGTATACTAAAACAAAAATGTTCAACAGAGGGCTGGTTGAAATTCAAATCATTTCAGAATAACCTATTGAACTTGTTTTATTTTTGTTTTTGATGAGTTTTCTTATTGTTTCAGTTGGTAGCATTGAGAACAATGCTACCAACATACCTACGAATTACAAAAAACACAAAAACCATTTCACTGAGTTTGTTGTTGAAAAAGTGCGAGAAACTCAATTTCTAGAAACAATATCACCTTCAATCCTTGTTCATGATTTATGAAGATTGTGAGAACATTTCAGTGACTGCTTATAACCCATCGAATACATCACTACTCAAAAAAATCAGTTAACCTCACTCAGCTAGGCAACTCTCATAGGATGGTTTGCAGTATTGCCAAATAATATATTTCTTTGTGTGTATGTCTTGCGTGTGCGTGCGGGCGGATATTGGAGGGGGTGAAGGAGGCGCGTAGAGGAGGGTGGCGCGCGCGCGTTTGAGTGCATGCCTGGGGTATCGAGGGGGTAAAGGAGGTGCGTAAGGGTAGGGTACCGCGCGCGTTTTTGTTGCTTAAAGTTCTCTGAGATCCTTATCTGACTTTGTCTGATAATTCATGTTGGCCTAAATAGCTGGGGTACTTTGGTGTTCTCTCTCCTAGGCCGTATGGCCCGCTCGAATTCTCCTTCGCTGTACCTATTCCTTTTGGTTGCTTAAGGTTCTCTGGAATCCTTATCTGACTTTGTCTGATAATTTATGTTGGCCTAAATAGCTGGGGTACTTTGGCGTTCTCTCTCCTAGGCCGTATGGCCCACTCGAATTCTCCTTCGCTGTATCTATTCCTTTTGAATACTTTTTTAGGAGATGGAGTTCTTTAGGAAGACTCTCGGGTTCACAGATCAATGTTTTAATCACCTCTTCCTTGTGTTTTAACTGGTGGTTAGAGTTCTTGTTACTGTTTTGGTGCATTGATTTTATGAAATATATCATACCTTATGTAATTTTTTTATTTTTATTCATACAGTTACATGTTCTCCTCTTCTTTTTTATATATTATATAGTTGAAATTAAATGAAACTACTATATGGTAGTATGTTGCGAAATTTGATAAATTAGATCATTTATCAGGCTAACGATGAAAAAACTTTTTTACTTAAAACACCTTATTATTTTTTAGGGTGCTGAATTCAAATATGACAATTATTAAGCCGTATCACCTACCATTTTTTCACATTTGCACATCAATATATTAAATTTTTTGTTTTACTACAGAATTTAACAGATTTTATATACTGCAAATAAAATTGTAAAGTAATTTGTGCTGGATGTAGAAGAGTTGGCAACACTGTATCATTATTTCAAGTAACCTACTGTAAATAAAAACCATGATAGTGATTTAACATAGTGTTTCATTAATTTTACCATGTACCGTACAGATTTTAAATTATATAAAAAAATTATAGTTCTCAAAAACTGTGGGTGATACAAAAAAAAACCAACACCAGATTTGGATTCAATACACAAAAATCTATAAAAATCAGCTATTAAAGTAAAGTTTTCAAATTTTTCTTGTCTGTCTGTGATTAATCTCTTTACCTTTATCTGCATGGTTGTGAAAAATCCTATCGTGAAACCGCATATACCCCCTATTGTGATGATGAACCAAAAATAAGTTTTCAGAAGATCACTATAGTTATATAGTTCCGTCAATTCCCCATTGATTGCCATTAATGGCGTCAGGATTATCGTGGCGTAAACATTGTTAACGTACGATAGGGTCCATATTTCTCCATTGACTTTAGGTAGTGCCTTTTTCGTGAATATCGAATAAAGCGATAACGAGAGAGATCCTAAAATTCCAAATACGAAACCAGCTATCGATAAACTTCCTGAAAAATTTAAACAAGTTTATGATGCAAAATATGTGGAAGTTATATCTATTCAATGATTGAACATTTACTGTTAACATAATTAACTGAGGAATCCTGATATACAGAAGATTGATAATAATGAGAAATAATCATTGTCAAGTATCATATACTACATGTGATAAATATAATGATATGATTAATGGGATTTACACTAAACTAATGGATACAATTTAAAAAATTATTTAATATTTGAATAATATTTTAATATTTGAATTGCGTAGTTGCATTTTGCATTTGAAAATAGCTCAGTATATTAGAGTAGACTTTTATGAAACAAGGAACTCATAGTTTTCCTATAGTAGATGAAAATTAGTATTTCTACGAGTGTGGTATTCACGTAATGGATTATTTATTGTGATGAATTGATTAAAGTAACGAGGAAGTTCTCCTTTCGATATTTCGTAGTACAATTTTGGCTTTAAAAGTAAAAAGTTGTTGATAAAAAAATACGAGTTGAACTCCGAGAGTGCCTGCAGAAGTTAAAACTTGAATATCAACGTTGTGCATTTTTGATATTTTTGAATGGTGCCGGAATAGTTTTGCACGAATTCCTTTAATTATCAATATAAAAATATCATTTATGTGGTAAAATACAATATTCATTTATTGCGCTATCTTACACAAACATGACAATTTATATTACATTAAAAATTTAACACTTCAGAACTGTTACAATTATTTTACATTGAAACGTTTAGCTCTCAGAAAAATCAACTTCCATCCATAATTTCAACGACTCTCATCATCGTCATTACCAGAACCATCATCGCCAATCTCTAAAACTGATACGATAGTTTTATGGTAAATTTTTAATAAAGACCGCATCAAAATAGTTCTGTATTTCGTTATGGGGAATGTTCCGCCTGACGAAAATCAAGTAGTTTTCATAAAAGAGCTCTAAAACAATGCATTTTAAACTTATAATTTCAACCTTTTTCTTTAAAAAATTATTTAAATACTTAAAAAAGAGGAACGAAATAATTCATTCAACATTTAAAGGGATTCGTTTCTATTTCACCATTTGGCAACGTCGGTTATAGCTAATAAAGGACAATGAATCTGTTACCAGTATGAGACAAACAAAGATGACATATTTCAGAGACGTGCTGTTCTGTTTACTTATGTTCCGAGTTCCGAGACATTCTGTGACGTATGACATTTTGTGCACCTAACCTATCTTCCTCTATATAAATAAATAACAAAACAATTGTCGTTTTTGTGGCTTGTGGAGGTAGTATTGAACTATAATTTATATTTTGCCCTAATTTTTGATTTATAAAGATAATTTTCCTTTTTTAAAGTAGAATATCTAGGTACGTATAAATTATTTCAACTTGATATACTATATGCATTCTAGGCGCTGTTGCCAATATGTGAATTAGAAACCA
>WOGR01006845.1:0-12793 GCA_015342045.1 Leptinotarsa lineolata
AGTTTGAATAGGTGTGAGCCACAATAAACCCTTGTGGGTTGCGGTGGAGGGTCGAATAGACCCACTCACTTCTGACCTAACCTAACCTAACCTAGTGTATCATCATATAGACAATGATATTATTTTAACCCAGAGTATACTCGTACCAAAACATTTGCATGTTTCGTTATCGCTTTCCATTACTAATCCTACTCGAGACTTTCATATTGTTAGTAAGTAAAGGAAGAGGAGACTTTTCCTGAAATATTGTCAAACCCTAATCTTTGATAATTGAGACGAGTTCTTCAATTCAACATCAATCCACCAGTAAAAAGATTAAGTATGATGGACAGGATCCAACAATAATGAAAAAACGCTTGGTAAAATTTTACACAATCATCAACTGACAACATAACCAAAAAATATTTTTTTAATGTGGATATTCTGATATAGATATTACAAAAAATATTCAAATTTGTTGGAAATTCTAGTATTTTGGTTGTAGAAATGAATTTTTTTTTGTCCCTACTCCAAATTTCCTAAATGTCAGTTATCAACTAAACCAAATCCATCAACTGCAAACTTCGAATGATTGATGTGTGGCACTGGTGGAACTAATCACATATTAAAGAATATGATGAATGTCACAACTTCAATGAATAAAAGAATTGAAATACGATTTTGGTGGATTGATGAGCTCATTGGTAAATTTGAGAACTCGACTTTTAGAAACATCTTGTCAACTATACCATCTTGGGTGCCTTCCACTAAGCGCTCACAATGATCACGCTCACGATGATCACGCTCATGACCGCAGTTTTTCCCGTTCCACTTGCTTGTGAGCGTTACTGTCGTAAACTCAATTGGAATGGATTATGGAGCGTTTTGGCGGTTCATGTAAACATTACGAATGACAAAGCTGAAAAAATGAAGTAGAACTTTTAATGAGGTTACCTAAGCCTTAACAATAAGTTTCAATAATTGCAAGCTAACTTTATTTATATTGAAAAATATATAACTCATTTTTTATATTTCATTTCAGTGAAGTTATTGAACAAATCAAATTTGAATGTAATCAAAATGTCTTTTAAAGCAATTTGAGTTTTATTGATGCATCGCAATAGTGCTCCAGAAACTCCTTCATCTAGTTTAGATGGAGAGTGGAATTCAACTTCCCAAAATTATAATCGTGAAAACAGAGAACTTAGGCCACGTCTTATTTATTATGAGAATGTATTTCATCGTTATTAAAATGAGGTATTCAAAAGTCATTTCAGGCACATGATTTTCTATCACTTATTGCACTGTAAATTTTTGAAATGTCATGTCTATTGTACACTTACCGTGCGTCCTACTAAGCGCTCACAACGATCAAAATGCTCCTTCAGCCGTTCCACATAACGATCGCGGTCGTTGTGGTCGCGGCGAAAACATCACTCATGACGTCATTACTTTCGCTCACGACAAGCTCACAACGACCCATTTCAGGAGATGGGTCGAAGTGGACGTTGAGAATATTCCGGGCCATTTTTGAAATATGACATAAATGATATCTGTCATTCGTAATTCGTTTCCAATTTCTTAACTTATTCCATTATTCAATCTCGTAATGAAGTAAATTTAAGAGAAGCATAAATTTAGAAAAAAATCTAATCTGAGTGTTCATGGTATTTTCCAAATGTAGAGTGTGTAATACGTAATAGAAACTCGTGTACCTGGAATGACTTTTGAATTCTCCATCTGAATAACGATGAAATATATTATCATAATCGATAATACGTGTGCCTAAGTTTTCGTTTTTCACGATTCTTATTTTGTAAAGTTGCAATCCACTCTTCATCTGAACTAAATGAATTAGTTTCTGGAGCACTATTGCGACGTATCAACAAATATCCAATTGCCGTAAAAAACATTTTAATTACATTCAAAATCAATTTGTTCAATAACTTCACTGAAATTATATATCAAAAATCAAATTATACTTATTTTTCAATACGAATGAAGTTAGCTTGCAATTATTGAAACTTATTTTCAAGGATTACGTAACCTTTACTTTATTTTTTCAACCTCGCCATTTGTAATCTTCACAGGAACGCCCAAAACGCTCCAAAATCCATTCCACTTAAGTTTACGACAGTAACGCTCTCAAGCAAGTGGACCGGGAAAAACTGCGGTCGTGAGCGTGATCGTTAAGCGCTTAGTGGAACGCGCCCTTAGATTGTATTCTAAATTTATGCTACTCTTAAATTTACTTCATTACGAGATTGAATAAATGAATAAGTTAAGAAATTGGAAACGAATTACGAATGACAGATAACATTTGTCATATTTTAAAAATTGCGCCGAAATATTCTCAACGTTCACTTCGACCCACCTCCTGAGATGGGTCGTTGTGAGCTTGACGTGCGAAAGTAATGACGTCATAAGTGACGTTTTCGCCTCGATCCCCATCGACCGCGTGGAACGGCTGAAGGAGCATTTTGATCGTTGTGAGCGCTTAGAGGAAGTCACGGCTTGTCATTCATCATCTGAACCGAAGCATATGCTGCGACCGAAGTCAGTTGAGGCAATAAAGATATCCACAATCATAGTTTTTTTCAGGGAATGACATCTCAATCTTGTATAAAATGTCCCCCTTGCCTTCAGAGTCCTTTGACACCAAATTATGGTCATAATACTTAGTTATTCATCAATATGATGGCACAATTCCACGTGCCTTTAACCATTTTGTTCATACAACATGCAAGTCTATTTCTTTTATCAAATAACCTTTTGCATTGTTTCCTTATCTTAAGACTTTGTTACATTAAAGATGATCACGACGGTGACCGAAACATGTATGTTTTTTCTAATTGAATATATTCCCCTTTTGTGTGCAGAAGACTTCGAGTTTATACTTTTTTTCAAATCTTAATTTTACATCCCAAAGTATCTTGTAATGTATATAGCTGTATGCTGCAGAAACATTCCATAGCGTCTTATTTTACATTGTTACTCATTTTCTGTAAAACTTTCACTGTGATGGGGTTTATCCCCTATAATTAATTTCCAAAACTTACCAAATTTCAAAAATTTATTCGACTTTTATGCTTAATGTATTGAATTCATCACCATAATCTACATTTTCTAGATTGTTCAAAAAGGTCAACGAAAAAAATTAAATTTGGATAAAAAAAAACTATCAACATCCAAGGAATAAGGGACCTCACTCAAATGGAACCAATTTTTCACAACAGGTCAACAACCTATGAAATGGAAAGTTTTGAATAAAACACTCCTATCAGAAAACCACGTTTATTGTTTCTTTCTAATGTTTGTCAGTATCAGAAATTTCAAAGATCACATGTCAAAGTAGTAAAATAAATTTGAACTCCAGCTTGTTGAATCGTTTAAAGTATATATCAAAAGTAAATTAGAAGTAACCAATATGGAGAGGTTATTTCTTCTTTTGTGCTTTTTCGGCAGCTTTCGTGACCTTTCCGGCAGTGGCATCTTTGAAGTTGACGCTCTTGATAACACCTACGGCAACGGTCTGTCTCATGTCACGGACAGCAAAACGTCCAAGGGGAGGGAATTCTTGGAAGGATTCCACGCACATGGGCTTGGAGGGTACCAAGTTGACGATGGCAGCATCACCAGATTTGATGGCTTTTGGGTTTTCTTCAGTAGTTTTTCCTGAACGACGGTCGACCTTTTCTTTGATTTCTGCGAATTTGCAGGCAATGTGGGCAGTGTGACAGTCAAGGACAGGAGTGTATCCATTGGAGATTTGACCAGGGTGGTTGAGGACGATGACTTGGGCTGTGAAATCAGCAGCTCCCCTTGGTGGACTTGCTTTGGAGTCACCAGCTACATAACCACGTCGCAATTCCTTGACGGAAACGTTCTTGACGTTGAAACCAACATTGTCTCCGGGAACAGCTTCTTGCAGGGCTTCGTGGTGCATTTCAACAGATTTGACTTCAGTGGTAATGTTGGCAGGGGCAAAGACAACAACCATACCGGGTTTCAATACTCCAGTTTCAACACGACCGACGGGTACTGTTCCAATACCACCAATTTTGTAGACATCCTAAAATAAAAGTTTATCTTAATAACAAATACTAGGAAAACTTACTATACTTAAAAATATGAAATATACATCAGAAAAGATTAAGCCAATAACTAATCAGGTTATCATAATAAAATGTTCATCATTTCAAATAATGCTGTGATAATAACTGTGATTGGAACTATATCTAACCTGAAGGGGAAGACGAAGAGGTTTCTCAGTTGGACGACTTGGTGGGAGGATGGCGTCCAAAGCCTCAATCAAACATTTACCATCAGCCTTTCCTTCTTTACGTTCAACAGCCCATCCCTTGAACCATGGCATCTTGGTGGATGGTTCCAACATATTATCTCCATGCCATCCAGAAATTGGTACAAAGGCAACTCCAGCAGGATTGTAACCAATTTTCTTAATGTACGAAGAAACTTCCTTTTTGATTTCCTCAAAACGGGCTTCACTGTATGGTGGTTCAGTGGAATCCATTTTGTTTACTCCGACAATAAGTTGTTTCACTCCAAGGGTGAATGCAAGCAGAGCATGTTCACGAGTTTGTCCATTTTTAGAGATTCCAGCTTCGAACTCACCAGTACCAGCAGCGACAATGAGTACGGCACAATCGGCTTGCGATGTACCAGTGATCATGTTCTTGATGAAATCTCTGTGTCCAGGGGCATCAATGATAGTTACGTAGTACTTCGCAGTTTCGAATTTCCACAATGCAATATCGATTGTGATACCACGTTCACGCTCAGCCTTCAGTTTGTCAAGTACCCACGCATACTTGAAGGAACCTTTTCCCATTTCCTGGGCTTCCTTTTCGAATTTTTCGATGGTACGCTTGTCGATACCACCGCATTTGTAGATCAAATGACCGGTGGTGGTAGATTTACCAGAATCTACGTGCCCAATGACGACAATGTTGATGTGTACCTTTTCTTTACCCATTTTTATCTGAAACAAAAATGATTCACAGACGAGCTCTATCGTTTGACACAGATTGCAGTGTTAATTGAAAAAGTCTGAAATTTTCATTGAACAAATTATGCTGACAAAACAGTTTTATAAAAACATAACACAAACATAACACGTGTTTCGCTATACAACAGCTTCTTCAGGAGCGTCTACAGTATAGACAGACCTGAAGAAGCTATTGTATAGCGAAACACATGTTGCGTTTTTAGTGTTTTCTTGAATAAGTTAGGGATTTTTATCATCGCATAATTATGTTGAATTCAATGACTCATAAAAAAATAATATCACTACTGTTTCGTACAAAAGGTATGTAAAAATTGTGTAGTTTGACCAGTGCTAATGCTCCAATAGTAGGTATACCTGATTTCATATTTTACTCCATAAATCTGATGGGAATAAATTATGAAATTAT
Source organism: Leptinotarsa lineolata (assembly GCA_015342045.1). Lineage (NCBI taxonomy): Eukaryota > Metazoa > Arthropoda > Insecta > Coleoptera > Chrysomelidae > Leptinotarsa > Leptinotarsa lineolata. The sequence continues at coordinate 5,415 of WOGR01006845.1, forward strand.
ACTAAAAAAAACCTTAAGGAAATGACAAGAGTTATACCTGTAAAGTGGATTATTTATATATAGACCTTTTGCACCAACTAGAAAATGAGGTTTTTTGTAAAATTAATAGTTTAGGTATTGTGTAACAAATTATCTCAAACTTGATAAAATTTGGAAATACCATCCAGGGACAAGTTTGAAGTAAAAATGTTGAAAACAGAACCCGTATTATTAATGCAGTTGACATGAAAACAATACAATTTTGTAGCTGCTATAGTTTAGGAAATGGTTGAAATTTGGAAAAATAATTTCTCTTCTGGTGAATTTATAGTGAAGTAGTTAAACTTTCTGCATTCATGCAGGAAAATCAACAATTATTGAGTAACACGTGAGTAGAAGTTGGTCAACTTTCTATTTATTTGTACCCAATTTTCAACTAGTGCCTACATAGTAGGACTGAGAAAACCTAACCTAATAATTGTCAAAACATTGTAGGCTGTAGTTTCCTTTCTGTTTCTATGACCGCTGAAATGGAAACTGATGACGCCGTGTTGAAAAATAAACAAAAGCAGTCGATATTACAGATATCTTTTTTCTGATGAAAGCTTACACTTGCCTAGTGTTCAGAGTTTGTAACTGGGAATGCATAAACGCCATCTTTTTTGTTACTTGCTCCTTGCTAATTGAAACTTCTTACCTGCTACTCACTAAAGTGTGCATAAATTCACCTCGAGGAAACTTACAATGATCCAAAACTTCCAGATAATCAAGGTTACTATGAAATTTCTCTCAAAGGTTTAGGAATTGTCTGTGGCGTTCTAGAAATTGAACAAAGGCCTCAAAATATTTGTTCTGCTTGAAAGCATGGTCCCTAGTATTCACGTTATTGTTATTCAATTATAGCTTAAAAATCATGTGAGTCGAATTAAGAAGGATAGAGGTTAATGTTTCGAACTTCAATTCCAAATATCTTTTGAATATATATATGCAATTCTGATTTCTGAAGAAGAGTTCATAGCTCTAAACGGTGTACCTTCTATCGTAACATTCACATAATTGGTAACCAATGATACATTCAGTTTCATGTATAAAATTGAGACAATCGCGTAATTGGTTAAGATTGGTAGCAATATTTACATGTAACAAAGTATCTTTTTCGAGACTATTCGAAGTTTTCAACTTCTACATGGAGGCTACACAGCCATAGCTACTGTTTCAATTAGAAATTAGAATTGAAATAATTTAGAAGCCGACAACTACAACAGGTGGAATATGCACATGCATGCTGTCCGGCAATACTGCTGGAACTATATTCGTAGATAAAGTTTTCTTAGCATCTATAATAAATATTGCACCATCAATAACTTAAGCCACACTTTTCGAAGAGAGAGCTTCAGAAATACCTAATGATTTAATAAAATTTAAGCATATGGCGGCCATTAATGGAAAGCACAATGTACACGTGGTGAGGCACATTTATTTTAAAATTTAAGAAAAACTACTAATTACAGTGAGTCGATAATAAGATAAATGGGTTTACTTACTTTTTGGAATAAATTAAATGCAGTAGTTGCAAATTAAACTAAGAATGTAAAGCAACACCAACTTGAAATTCAACAACTTAACAACTCGACAACCACACCGTCTGACGAGCAAGCTAGAAAGAATGATGATCTGCAGTTGCGCTGGGTTCTTGTTCCCGTTGGGCCGATAGCTGAGTCGTCATTTCCGCCTCTCATTCGCCATCTACTTCATATTTCAATTTTAGGCGCGTTTTTTATTGAGGAATTCAGTAAATCCTTTGTTGAAGATAAAATATATAACCAACTTAACAACTATTTCAATATCTAACATTAATTTCGGTTAACTGTTTCAATTTTTTTAATTCAGTGGCATTTCAAGCTGATCGTTTTATTTGGTGCAGTGTGCAGAGCTGGGGAATATTACGTGGAAAAGAAACTAGTTTTATTTTTGTGCTACTCCTTTCTCTCTCTTGAGGATATTGAACTTTCCCGTTTTTATCATTATTGCTACTATTTTAGGAAAAAATGTGGTAGTCTGTACAATGTGTTACTTAATTATGAAACTATCATATTCTCATACCATCGCATCAATTACATCGGGTGTTCCACAAGGATCAAATTTGAGTCTCCTGTTGTTTAACCTCTTGATCGACGATCTTATTCGCTGCTTCCACGAAAGTGAAGCTTTGCTATTTGCTGATGATTTAAAATGTTTTAAAATAATTAAAATTGAGGCCGATACATTGATTCTCAAAACGATGTAGATTGCCTAAACAACTGGTGTACGCAAAATGATATGTGTTTGAACGCATCCAAATGCCATATTCTTGTTTTCATCGAACACATCACCAAATCACTTTCGAATGTAGTATAAATAATCTGACCTCACATTCTGCTTTCGAAACCTAGACTGCACACTCAGCTATGAATCACACATTTTCGCTGTAATACAGAAATCCATGAAGATGCTCGGCTTTATAAAGAGAGCCACCTGCTATTTTACTGCTATTAAATCTCTTTATTTTTCCCTGGTTAGATCTCATCTCGATTATTGTTCCACAGTTTGGTCCCCCCATTACGTTACACATAGAGTGAAACTCGAGGCTGTACACAACAATTTCCTGAGATATATTGCCTTCAAGATGCGTGTATACTATGACCTGTGCTATGACTATGTTGCATTAGAACGCATATTGGACATACCTTCTCTCGAGGCACGCAGAAAACATAAAGACTTTAAAATTATCAATGGACTGAATACCAGTCCCGAGCTTCTCTCCAAATTATCTCTACTAGTCCCCAGTCGTTCAACTAGGCAGGAGCAACCCTTCACAGACTCAATTACTCATACAACAGCTTTATCCTCAGAACTCTTCACTTAGCTAACTCTTTGAATAACCTTCAAATCTTTAATATATCAGTTTCCCGATTCAAAAACTATATTCTTGACCTAGCTATTTGAAATTTTCAGCTTTGACTGTTGTACTGTAGAAAGTGTTACTTGCCTGCAAGATTTAGATTGGTTACACCAATTTGATTGATATTAGTCTCACCTTCAAGCTACCAATATATGTGAGCAATGGACCATTGAATGATTATGTGAAAAAACTTAGTGCAAGTGAAGTACAGACAATATGTGATAAGGACTTGAATGTACGATGTGAAGTCGACTCAAATTACCAGAATAGATTGAAAACTTGATACTTTGTCAAAGTTGACTTATCACATCGAGAAAAGGACCCAAAAGCAAGAGGACCTGATTATGCTATTGAAACAGAATCTGAACCAGAATCTTCATACACCACTTCAGTCCCTATATGTCACGGACGATACAAACACTCCCAATTCCAGTCATCAATCTGGTGAAAAAGTGGAACAGAAACAAAAAAAACCTCGAGTGAAACCACAAAAACAAACCCAAACGCATTATCGGAAACTAGGATAGACAAAAATCGGACCACAGATACAAACAGAATTCCCCAACGGAATCTCCCCAAGAAAAACTACCAAAATAAAAATAAATATAAACAAATTTATGGAAACAACGAGAATAGGTACCGCGCATAGGACATGCCATCAATATATCTCGTATCCAAACTGGAATGAGTTCCGATAACTTAAGAGATTATATGAAGACAATTTTCCGGATATGCATTTTGTTTGCGAACCTTGGAAAGAAAACGAACGTACCTGTACCTTCAAAGTATATTTCCCATTGGACCAACTGGATGCCGCTTACCATCCAGCTATTTGGCCACAAGGATCTGTTGGAAGACGCTTCAAAATCAAAAAAAATTTTCACAAAACTCCTTCCAGCATCGAGGGACAACAGAAGAAAAGAAAAAAGATTTCTTTTTCAGCAATTTTAAAAATTTGGTTAACGACACGAATTCAATAAGATTGGTAAGTATATTGAATTATTTTACATTTGATCACCAATTCGATGTAATAGGTGTCTTAGAACATTGGCTGAGGGGAGCAGTAATCGACAGTGTATGTCTGGATGGATATGTTCTTGCTAGTGAATGTTGTAGAGAAAACAGGTTCCATGGTGGCACAGCATTATTTGTGAAAAATGACCTTGATTTCAATTACATAGATTCAACTTCTTTCAACAGCGAAATTAATTCGGGATTCTGTGGTATCGAGTTGTTTAAATCAAAAGTAATAATTATTGTTATCTATAGATCAGGCAAGGGCGACGTTGACTTGTTTTTTGTGAAATTTGAAAATCTGACTACCATTGTCAAAGCTTCAACTAATATGCTAATAATGGGTGATTTCAATATCAACTTCAAAATTAACTCCAATATCCTGAGTGAATTTCAAACTTTATCTTCCTTTGGATTAAAAATCGCCATAAATGAGGATATAAGAATCACAGCCGCTTCTCCAGTCAGATAGATAATATTTCAACAAACCTTGATGACGAATCTATCGACACAGGTGTTTTCGAACCCTGCATAGCGGACAATAATCAATCAATCAATCAATTTATTCACCATAACGCTTTTTGATGTGTCTAAGGCTTTTAATTGTGTATCACACAGTACACTTCTTAAAAATTGTACTATTATGGAGTTACGGGGGTATCTCTGTCATTCATAGAATCATACTTTTCAAATAGGTATCAGGCGGTTTTGTGTGATGATGTTACATCAAATTTTGAACCTGTTGAGCACGGGGTTCCACAAGGTTCAATACTTGGGCCCCTGCTCTTTGTTATTTATGTTAATGACATATGTAATTTCATGTCTCCCTATAAGTCCATTCTCTATGCAGATGACTCAACTTTGATATATAACGATCAATCTTGATCTAACATTCCACAAGTAATGGAAGAAGTTGAAAATCAAGCCAACACTTGGTTTCTAATAGCAAACAAATTGAAGTTGAATAGTGACAAAACTCAAAATCTTGAGTTCACCACTGTAGGCTCAGCTAACAAAAGTATAAAATTACTCTCGACAGGACTTTATCTTGGCATCAACAGATCTTCTCGCAAAAAACTATCTAGTGCAATATATTATATTCTTCGTCAACTGCAAAACATCACAAGCGGTGAGATTCCCCCATGAGAAATATGCGAGTAAAAAAAGCAAGCATAGTAGATATTCATTATTGTGTCAGAACTTATTATATTTTTCAGTTGTCCCAGAATAAAAATGGAGCTTGAAAGCTTAGAGCGGAGCTTCTCGATTGAAACACGTCCAATTCAAAGAGGGATCTAAAAAAATTCCTAAAAATTTTGTGAGTTCATTGGTACTTGCTGTCTGTGAAGAAAAAGTTAGCTTCATTTATTATTTTCTTGTTTATATTTTGATGAAAGATAGTAGTGTAATCTGCGAACATAATACAGGTTGAGTCAACTAGATGATAAAATAAGTCGTTTAGGTAAATGATATAGGAGGGGCACCTTCACAGAGCCCTGCGTTACCCCGTATTTCATTGTTACTGACGTGATACCATTTAAGCACATGTGTGCTTAAATGGTATCATTTAGTGTGTGCTGTGCTTTAAAATGATATCTTTAAGATACCGAGTCGAAAAGATTAGGGCTATACCTCTTACGCCGTATAGGTTCAATTTTTCTAATATCAAATCGTGATTTACGCAATCAAATGCTTTTGTTAAGTCAAATAGAGCCAGTGCAGCTTTTCTGCCGTCTTCAAATCTTTATACTATGTTTTCAAGTGCCTTAGCTATAGCTTTTATAGTGGAGGTGTTTTTCCGAAATCCAAACTAATTTTCATGCAGCAATTTTTTTTCAAACAACAGTTTTTTCTCAAAATCATCTCGAATATTTTTCCAAAAAAAGAATAAGAGAAATTGGTCTGAAATTATCTGGACAATTAAAATCACTAGTTTTGTGTATTGGGATGACTTTACTTTGTCTGAAAATTTCTGGAAAACACCTGCACTAATACAGGTATTGAATAGATTTGTCAATGTAACCACTATCAAATCTATGGTATTTTTTAATATTGTTGTAGTTATCCCAAAGATATCTGTGCCACTGGTGTCCTTTAAAGATTTCGTCGCCGCAAGTACTTCTTCCTCAATATATGATATTTTCACGTACCAGATTGCAACACCCCAATACTCTGACGTGTTTAATACTAACTAACATTTCACATTAACAAACTGAATAAATTAATCACGAATTTCAATATCAGTAAACAAATTCAACAATGGAGAACTATGATATTATATTTGGTCAATGAATGAGTATAACCGGTAATCAGCGATCTGAACATGAAAACTGTTACTGCGAAATTACTGTTACCTCTGTATTACTTGTATATACAAACAAATGAATTACGAAGTCTCGAGTCTGTTGATTTCTAAGCATTTCAAAAGATTGCGTTTCAAACTTTTCTCTTCCAAATGCATATCGAACACTCAAGTTTTTGCCTTCAATGTTTTTAATACATTGGCGATGGTTTTTTGAAGTTGGATAGACCTTGTTTCCGTTTCAGTATCAACCTCGGAACCATTGTTAACAAAAATTAATTTGATGAAACTCAGTTCTCTCTGAAAATTACTTTCAATAGTAAAGCATGTTTTATTGTTGCTGCTAGGTACTTTATGATATGAATGTGACGAGGAATTATTTATGATAATATCCGTTATAATATGGTTTGTGAAACACTGCAAAACCATGTTTATTATTAATTTTAGTGATAACCAGAAAGTTAATTCTAGAAAATGTATATTCAACTCAGTGTCTAATATTTTGTCTAATATTTTAACTTCTTCAGGCATGTTGAATACTAAATTTCATTCTACATATAGGGTTTTCTTAATAAATGCTTTGCTAATGTGATTGAATTATACTTTTACTACCATTTTAAGTATTCTAGGAACTTGCACATACCTTTAAAAACTATTGATTTCTGAATATTATCAAAGCTTGAGTTCCAAATATTTATCTTCCAAAAGTAACACCCTCTGCCAAAAGGTAGTTTGTAAAGTGGTCTCCACATTCAAGAAACTAGTCCTTTGTTCTTTTAATCTTTGGGAAATGGTTACCCCCGTTTGGCCAATATAAAGTTTGGGACGAGAAACACAAGCCAACTTATATACTCCTGATTTATCTGACACTGAAGTGTTGTCTTTATTGTTTTTGATGAATTTGTTTAAATTATTATTTGTTCTCAATGGATTTGACAAACTTCGGGCTACTAACGCTTGACACACGTGAAATGAAGCAACTTTTAGCTTTCCTTTTCTTTATATGCATATGATCATTACCTAAATTAAACACTCAATCTCATAACCACAATTCCATTTTCGTGGTTATGAGGTTAGGTTAGGTTAGGTCAGAAATGAGTGGGTCTATTCGACCCTCCACCGCAACCCACAAGGGTTTATTGT
>WOGR01006846.1:0-12791 GCA_015342045.1 Leptinotarsa lineolata
TAACATTCTTCATCGGGGCCAAACCGTCACAGCAGAGTCCTATTGTGAGGAAATCGAAGGAATGTACTGAAAATTGCGTCAGCAGCAGCCGGCTCTGCTCTATGACAACGCCTGTCTGCTCATTTCACAAATCAACGCCCGGAGAAGTTCTGCCTCACCCACCAAACTTCCCAGACGTTTGGCCAACAGACTATCATAATAGAACCTTCGCCAATCAGAATCAGAAAAAAACAGCCTTCTTCGACTTCATCGAAACCCAAACACGCAATTTATATGCTGACAGAATTAATCAACTTGTGTTACGTTGGAGAAAATGCACAAATAGCGAAATATCACAGTTCAAATTAGACACATATAAACGGACAAAACTTTTCAAATAACCTAATAGAATGAGAGCAGATCTGGTCACCTGTTGGAGGTAAATTCAGGTTGTGAGTTGTACAGCTGTATAATATACTGATTGACGAGAATATATTTGATGTCCAATAGTTTTATTCCATCATAGAGTAGGTTCGTTAGGCCCAATTCACACAGAACGGAGCAGAGACGAGGCGCGGCCTTTGTCCCTTCTGCGTTTGTCCCGTCCTCGGCCTATGCCGTCTCTTTACCGTCTCTCGTGACGTACAAGAAGGGGCACGCAAGTTCTTCGCCACGTATTTCTCCGTATTCATCCTCACAAAATGTTGTTTATTTGATTTTAATCGTGCTGATTATTGTGATCGCCACAATAGATGAACCCAATATGTCCTTTTTTCATTCACATTAGCCAAATACACCAACTCCAATATATCTTCATCATCTTGGTTACTGCTTGAAATAGATATGTTGTAGTCCACAAAATCAACAGGTTACTGACGTCCTTTTTCGCTATAGACCATGCTTCTGCCACGTTCGTGCCATGCTGAAGCCTCGTCTCCGCCAGACGGCCGTTCTGTGTGAATTGGGCCTTAAAATGCGCCAATTTTTCTGGGAAAATACCATTATCAAAGTGTTTTGCGTAATCTGTAATAACTTTATCGTCGTATTCCATCTAACACTAGAAGTACGAGTAGTTATGCAATACCTAATAATTCATTCTACTAAGGTGGTGTATAATATAGATAATGTGGTGTTCGCCGAGTTAACGACGGTTTCGGACACTTAAAAGCATGCTCTTTCACGTGAACTTCGTCAAATTTGGAAAATACAATTTTTTGCACATTCATTTGGTAATCTGTTCAGAACCATTCGCTGAAATAATGTACAGGTACAGGTACAGCATATTCTTCGAGTCCTACAATGCTAATGCGAGAACCTATTCAGTTTTGTATCATTCAAATTCTCCTCAAACTCAGCATACTCCTGTTAACAATTTTCTGATGTAATATTCAAAGCAGAACTTACAGAAAATTCATCTTCATTACATACCGCATCGTATATTCCATTAACCGCTTTGAACTCTTTATCGAAAATTTCTTGATTCTTTTTAAAAACGTCAGTCGCCTTCATTTAAATAAAATAGGATTCATGAAAATTAATAATTCACGGTAATATTCACACAAAAATTACGAAACTGAAAGAAAAAATCAGCTGTATTGTAGCCCAATTACAGACTCGACAACAGAAGCTACCGCCACACTACAACGAGAAAAATCATCGCAGATTGAAGGAATGACGTCACAGATACCCAGACCAATGATACCAAGACCTCACAGCCCACTGAAGGCGTGTACATAGTCATAATACACAGCGAAACTTTAAACGCGTTGTTTTCGAAAATTTGTTTTCGTACACTATGTACCTTTTTTCGGCCAACACCGCATTTTATTGATGTTGGTTTTCCTATTTGTGTAGAGGAACACGTATATTTGTCACACGTGATTAAATGAAATTTCAATGAAAAGTCAGCAGACTGGTAAACTTTTGAGGGTGAGACCGTTAAATACTTGGTTTTCCTCAAATTCAGTGTCAAGAAATTATAACAAACTTGACACCTAAATATCATTCTATTCTGATTTAGTAGGTACCTTGGTTTCGTTTCAGTTTTTTCTATAGATATCTCTCATCTGCATAGCAAACGAACTGTTCCTTGTGGTATTCCAATTTTTACTGTCAACTCGTCGCTGATTTTCTTGACACATAGAGAGATATCACTTGCCAATGAAATCGATATTTTTTCAATGGGTTTTGGCTTTGCTTGAAAAGATATCAAGGAATGTCAATACAAATTTGGTGAAATTTTCCTTTGAAAATCTCATACTTGAGTTTGATACACGATTTCTACTTGATCATTTCGAAAAAGTAATTTTCTAACAGGAGAGATGGGAGAGATTCATATCTTCAAGTTTAAAAATGATGGGTTTTCCATAGAATTTACTTCATTCACTTATTCCTGAGTTTTCTATATTAATGCACGTTAATGATACTAAGTTCAGATCCTAAACATTAGAATACAAATCAACCAATCTTGATTCGAAACTATTTTCTACTACTGCAAATCGAATAGTAATCTATAAAAAAATTGTGAGCAACCTACTAGTACGGACCTGCATTTTAGGCACCGCGTTGGCTGAACTCCAGGACCAGAGACCAGACACGGCGTGTGGGTGATCGTGAAGTTGTTGATACTGACCTAGGTTACTCACAGCGTTGCCGTCGTCACCAAATATCATGGAAACTACGAAAAATAACCTATGTTCTCGCGGAATTTTTGGAAAAATATTCTACAGCTATCTAGTAACCAATCACCCATATGTTATCTATCATCATTAGTCCATTCTTTTTCTGCTCCACATATCGATTTGTTTGTTCTAGAAACCTATCATTCTTATTCTAGATGTCGATTATTCTTGATTATCTATTCAAAGTATGTTTAACGATAAGTTGAGCTCTGAATAGAAGGAAAACAACAATTCTTTTATGAAATGGCACCAGAATATTCATTTACGACTCATTTGATGATATTAGAACCATGCACAGATGCATCATTTTCGCAGCATTAGCATCAGCAGCATCGCCTTTCAAAAAGTTAGAAAGACCTTGGGAAAATGAAGTTTCTATACTATTGTGTGTGAAAAGTTCTGTGAAGAAAAAGCAAATAGAAATACAGCGAAAGAAAATAGCAAGCAGTGAATTTCAGAGGAATATTGACACTTTTATTTTTCTTTGTTCGTAAGAGAACTCGGGCAAAAATACTTCTTACTGTTGATGCTATATTTGTCCCTGCAATGATTGACAATGAACAAATAATACGTAAACAACATTGGCTGATCACAATATGAATGTTAGGTAGGCAATACGACCAAAATTGCCACACCACTCTAATCGTATACCTTCGCTAATACCATTTTTTCGTAATACTGAAGACGCAACAGATCAACTGAAAAAAATATTTATATGATTGAAACACTGACTGGTCAAAATATGGCTGGTCCTTGTATTGATTTCGACCGATCAGGAGAATGAATTTGTTTGAACTTTCAGTCCACTAATTAATTAACTCATTTCGATAAAATCAATATTTCATTATGTTGAGTGTGTGACAGACCTACTGATTCTTTTTAATGGATGTACGGTTACCTTTTATATTTCGGGATTAGAGAACAAAAACAAATATTAATCATCGAAATCAGTTTATTGATTTTTAAAATATTCCCCATGAAGATCTATACACTTTTGCATGCGTTTGAACCAATTGTCGAATCACTTTTGCCACTCTGATTGAGGTATCTCCAAAACGTGCATTCTGAATGCAGCAACCGCTTCTTCAACGTTCACCTATCAGTTTGTTTTTTACGTACGGGAATAAAAAGAAGTCATTCAGTGCCAAGTCAAGACTATACGACGGATGACTCATCAAATCGATATTTTGTGTGCTCAAAAATGCAGTTGTTTGAGCCGATATGTGAGAGCTCGCATTGTCGTGGTGAAGAGTGATCCGTCTTCGGCGGTTGGTTTTTCTGATTTCTTGGAAGACAACTGGCAAACAAATGGTTGTGTACCTCTCAGAATAGACTATTCTGCGTTGTTTTATTGGTACGATTGCAACATGTCCAGTTTTTCCAAAAAAACAGGCGACCATTTGCTTGGAAGTGCTTCGTGCGCGAACAACTTTTGTTGGATTTGGCTTATCTTGGTTCTGCGTGTATGAGTTGGGTGTCCAGGTGGTTGCGGTGATTGTAGTGATTTCTTGTGGTTTCTTGTGTTGTTAATTCATTTCGCATGGGCCGTTGGCTTGAGATTGGTGTTGCGTTGGTGTGTTGGCAGGGGCTCCAGGCCGCCCGCTATCTAACAGCCAGAGTGTATTCCTCCAGGTCGTTGGAGAATCGCTCCAGAAGTTCCTCCGCTGCGCTGGTACGAGTAGGCGTGCTGGGAGGAGCGGGAGCTCTCTCTTTGGTGTCTTCCAGAGGTGTGGCTCCGGTCTCCAGAAGGCTGACAGTGATTGGTGCTGTTGACGGTTTTCTTGGTATACTTCTGCCGGAGATCCTGCAACTGAGAGGAAATGGGTGTTATTGCTGTTTTGGTTATATTACTGGTGGTGTTGTATAGGGAATCGAAGGGGTGTGTGTAGTGTAGGTTCGCAATGTTTCGTAGAATTTTCCTCTCTGTGATCCTCTCTGTGTGTGAATTTTCCTCTCTGTGTCTCGAGGTGATGGTGCTGTAGATCACAGCTTTATAGTCTATGTACATCCCTCAAACTCACCCCTCAAAGCTTTTAGGAGATTTGCTCGTTTGCGTACTTCATTGAGAGTTTGGTGAATGTCAGTCTCCCAATTGAGAGTCTTCGTGGAGATGACCCCCAAGTAGGACACCACATCCTGCAGCTGGAGCTCCTCTCCCAAAAGTCTGAAGGAAAAGTTGTTTAGAGTTTAGGGTTGTTGGAGGAGTTGGGAAGTCTGAAGAGGATGGTTTGGGTTTTAGATGGTCGATCATCGCTTAGGCTTTGGTTTGGAGTAGGCGGGTGTGTGGGGCAGATGTGTAAAGTATAGTGTCGTCAGCGTATTCAAGTAATTTCTGTGTAGTAGGTGCGTCGTGAAAAAATATGGAGAATAGGGATAGGATAGAGCCTTGTCGGTCCATCGATTTTGGTCTGGTATTTATGTCTCTGAACAAGTGGAGGGGAAAACGGTGGTGGGAGCGATGGTAGAGTTAGTAATGGAATCAGGGTTGTGGCTTGAACAAGCGAGGTGTGCAGTGTTGTGAGATGTACAGCGTAACAGTACTCCATGAATGAGGTTATCTTTTTGAATCATCTACTTTATTGAGGCAGTTGGAACGTTTTTCGATTCCAACAGCTTCGTGAATTATCCTGACCTGGGGAGTTTTTTCGGTCGCAGTGGTTTTGGATAGACACACAATAAGCTTAGACCACCACCACCAGTGGTGGTGGTGTCTGGCCTAATTCACGATGATCTTTCAAATGGGATGAAGTTGAATTTGATTTACGGATAGCAAGCTCATGTTTATGGCGTCTATCAGAAATTCTTCTGCTGGTCTTGCCAATATAAGTTCTGGAGCAGGTGAAACATTGAATTTCGTACATGCCCTGTGCCTCATTGGGTGTCCTTAGATGTTCGTAGAAGCGTTGAAATTTAATTGTTGGCTGTGAGTATTGTTTTTATATCGTGCCTCCTCAGAATTCGGCTTTTCGTTGGTGCTTCTGTTCATCTAGCTGTTTGGGATGTAGGTTACGGATGTGCTGAAGTTTGATGGATCTTTGGATTTGGGATTCTTGATAGCCGTTTTGGCGAAGGGCGGATTTGAGTTCTCGAAACATTCATGTCTCCCAGAGTCCCTACACCATAGTTTCTGGTGAATATATATTAGCCTGGGTATTAGCCGGGAAAATAGTTGTTTCCCAGACAGAACCTTTGGTGTAGAGACAAATTTTTTGAGAATATATTTCGAAATATTCATTTTCTAATTTTCCTCGATACAGTATTCAAACGTATTTCAATTTGAAGTGAACTTACTCAGGAAATGGCAACATAGCATCCAGTTAAGCTCACCGGCCTCGTTATCTTCCGTCTCTGTTGCTTTCTACCCAGATAAGATTATCTTAAATGCGCAATTACATGTGTCGTGACATTGGCTCCAGGCTAATAATTTCTGGTTCGCTCTTATTAGTTTATTCGTTTATTGTAATAGCTTTAAAGTGGAACATGATGCAATACCGAATTGCATAGTTTCCAAAAAAATCGACATAATTAGAGCAGAAACTATTACCTCGTCGTACAGAGTATTTGGGTTATTCGGGATTGCAGGGTCAAAATGTACGAAGTTAGCCAATAGCTTTTTCATGAATATTATTTTGGTTTTTGTGGAGTTTTTCCACATTGAATTAAAACTCATTGGGGGTCTTGAAATCAAGTTTCATATTGCCCAATAGTGGCACTCCCTGGTTGAGGGAGTGCGACTATTGAGAAAAACAAAACGTACTAGACTCATTTTCTATTATAGTACCTGAACCTCTACATTGTCATGGTTTACCAAAAATACACAAACCAAATTGTAATTCTGAGACCATTTGTCAATTCAGTAAAAAATACAAATTTTCAACCCACTGTCTGGAAAAAGAAACAGTTACATTAAGAATACTTCTAATTTTATTATAAAACTCAATGAAACGGAGTTATTCTGATGAGTTTGGATGTTGTGAGTTTGCTCTGATTGATAAAACACCATAAATTCTTAAAACGAAATCAAAAAATGATAATATTGTGAAAAATAGAATGGCCCATAGACATGGTGAAGATATGTTGAATTCTTTGAACTCACCAGAACCAGGTTAAAATTCACGTCAAGAAGGAAAGTGGACGAAGAAGTTCACTTTCTTGTTGAGATGATCAAAATATCGATAAATATCCTTGATAAGAGTGTTTATTGAAAGAAAACCCATCCTGATAGACATCCTCACTATAAATCTAATCATTACGCTAGTGTTAGGGTTTGTATTATAGGGCCAAGTCAATTGGCAATCATGAACTAGAATGGGAGTAATTTTAACATCAAAACTGTTTCGGAGAAAACAGTTCTTAGGAAGTTTGTAGAAAGAGCTCTGAATGAAATTGGTAAAAACGGTAATCCACGGACTCAACAAAAACACACGTATCTGACGTTATAGCTTTTGTTCCCGGTTTGTCCGAAAAATTACAACGAATCAGAGGAAAATATCACTTAAGAACAAGTTTTGGGACTGCTAATACATTGAGATCTCGTCTGACACGAACAAAACTCAAAAGTACTGTTGAAAAAATTTAAAAGTTTATTCACAATATACCTTGTTTCTGTGGAAGGAGTTATATAGTTGAAACTTCAAGAACCTTAGATATGAGAAAAAACGAACATCGTGGATATAAAAAGAGAAGATATATAACAGGATAGGGGATGGCAGAGCATTTCAAAATCAACAATCACGCAATGAAAGGGAATTGAAGAACTTCACGAAAAAAAAAACTCAAAAAATCCATATACAATATTTCAGCATTTAGCAAGTGTATTTCAAGTAACTTTGTAGAAATTTTTATATTTCCATCATGAATCACCAAAACTCAGGCTGACAGTATTGTGTAACTTTTAAACCTCCATCGTTTGGGTAAAATTTCTAGAAGAGTCTATAGGTATTGCACATGGAACGTTTTGTGAAAATATCTGAAGAAAATAAATAATCCTTCTTGTCAAAAATATCCCGCACTAATTTGCTGAGATTTTTAAATATTTTTCAATATAATCTAAACAAGTGTTATGACGTTCAATATCTCACTTTTTTAAATATGAGTTTTATCAGTCTGTTCCATGATTATATCAGAATGTCAACATATTTGATATTGTCGTAGGTTAATTCCAAGGTTGGTAAAATATACGCACAGTATGAATTTTGTAATCCTAGATTTTTACTAGGAAAAAGGTAGTTTCTTCAACTCATGTGCAATGAACAAAAATTTAGATGAATTCGAAAAAATTGAAAAGGCAGCGGGAATAATTATGACACAAATGAGTTTCGATACCAAGCGAGTTGAGGAAGGAAAAATATTTTGAAAATCCTTCTCTATCGTTCCTCTTTTTCCCAGAACAAACTGATATGTTTTATTATGTTCATGATAGCCATCCAAAATGAAAATCCCACGTAGAATATCTTGTTAAAAAGATAAGATCTTTTCTACAAAACAAAGAATATTATTGGAATAAATGTCGAAAATAAGGGTCATCAAAAAAAAGTGATCCAAATTTCTAGTTTTTGTTCTCCCCCTGTACATCGTTAGAATATTTGGAGCTGATGATCGGTCTGAGTGGAACATCTTTCTTGTGGATTTTGGTTAGTCCATACAGGTGAGGGGGCTTACTGTGGTGCAGTGTTAGTGATGGTCTCTCCTTTTCTTAGACACACTTGATGTATGTTTTTTCAAAGTCTGGTACAACTTCCTTTCAATTGATGTAGAATGGTCCCGTCCGATCTTTGTGTATTGTCTCTTCTGAAGAACCTCTTCGATTGTCTGTTCGTAGAGATCAGTATCAATTGTATTGGTTATTTCAGGGATTTCAAATAATTTTATACAATATTAGACAATTAAAGTCCGAGCTGATGAAATTCAAAGTCAGATGTGTTTTGCGTGTTCATCGATTTTCTGCTAACGAAAGAAATGGATCAAAGAATTTGCATCAAACTCTGTGAAAAAGTGGAATATGACATTGGCATGAAATGTTGACAGTGGCATACGGTGATTGTATTCTCAGTCAGAAATATGTTCACAAGTGGTACAAGCTTTTACAGAAGGTCGAGAAAATGTGAATGACGACGCTTACCTAGACGTCCCAGCAACAACGGATGAAAATGTCGAGACAGTGAAAAAATTGTTATGAATATGGATATGGAAGCCATTTATCAGAAATATTTTCCACCACTAGAAGGCCAGTAACTTGTATTTAGGCCAGTAGTTTGTATTGTTTTCTGAGAGCATCTCCGACATTTTTTGTTAGGAATTCACCAATTTCTCATGAGGAATTGATATTTGGATTTTCAGTAGAATAGAAAGGTTTCTTTTCGTAGTGAATCCATCTGAATTTCTATGTTCTCAATCAGTATTATTATATCTAAAACAAAAGTTGAATTTTTGTGTAAAATTCTATTTGCCACAAATTTTACTGCATTTTCCGTCATTGACTATGCCACAAATCCATGATCTGGAATTCTTGCTCAGGCGTCAGGTGTTTCAATGATTTATAGAGGTGAAACCGTTGAAACAATATTTTTATCAGCCTATTTTCGAATGTGTATCTAGACTGAAAACAACGCATTCGTAGTTGACGTAGGTTAGTACCTGGCTGGTTAAAATAATTCCGAGAAAAAATGCTCACTTCTTATCTGTAATTTTATTTCAAGAGATACGTAACCGCAAGGTGAATTTTCGAAAATTTGTATTTTACTGCAGTTTAGATGTTAATGGCCTGTTTAAAATGCCTCGTTATCTCAACATATTCGAAAAGCAGGTAAAAGTCATGAGGGTTTGCCACAACGCAATACAAATATTTATTTACAACTATACAAACGAATCTGGATCTCTTCAATTTTGACACAACAAATATTTGGTGCATCTTATCTTTACCAGAGGTCAATTTATTAGGTCTTTTAAAAAATTTTGTCCGTTTAAATGTCATGTGTTTTTGTAGCCCAATAAATATTCATTTTACTGTGTCGTGGTGTACACTGATAGATAGACAATTTTCATTGTCAATTTTATGTAAAATTTTTTAATTAATGACACGAATACGAATTTTACCAATGTAAGATGCAGAACAATGAGAGGAGTCCAGCTTATAAATGTCACTTTTCTGTAGCTTGATAATTTTGTCCTTGGAACTTACTAAAAAGTTGCTTGAAGTATTGTAAGATTCAAAAGAAATGTTTGTGCCAGGTATGGTATTTTCTATAAACTTGGAAATTATCGTACACAAATTTTGATCAAAGTAAGGTTAGGAAAAATATTTCACTGAAGGTAAATTAGCCTTCACTTCACTAACCACACTAACCACACTTCTATACAAAATTCTTCCCAAATTAATTCTTACTTTGATTCCAAAAACTTTTCCTGAAATGCCATTTTTATCGCTAGTATTGTAATTGTGGTTATTTTTCATGGATCTGTGTTTCTTGATTTGCCTAAGAGAATCTGATAACACACACTTGAAGCTTCGTTAGTAAATTCTGATATCATAATTGAACTTTATCAAATTCTAAAATCATGAAACAATATCATCGATCATGATAAAAGCAATTTGTTTTTCACTATTCAGGAGTAGATTTCCAGACTTTTCATTTACGTCTATATCATCATTTGTTTATTGATTTCTATGCAGATGTCCAGTTGATGAATCAGTCTTACGTTGGTTGGTAACATTTCAATTTACGTAGTTACCTTTTTTCCAGCCGGGTGGCAATTTCAATAAACGTCAGTGCCTACTGATGTCGAGGATTTGCTAATCTACGATGAAATCATCACGATTGCTCACGAGTTCTATCTTTCAGGTCTGCTTTGATTCGTAAGCTAATGCAAAACCTCAAATATTGTACGGACAAAACGAAATGAATCTTCGAAATATTGAATTGTTTGAAATTTGTTTTTCCGTTCACCAGCAACCATTCCCATGAGAACAATGATCAAGAGACGTCAAAAGTTATGCGAGAAATGGATTAACGAGGTGTTATCTGTTAACGTGCAATTCCTCAAGTGATAGAGGCACAGTGAGTAAGCATTGAATTGGGTATATGGAAAACAACACCATAGTCGTCGTTCTCTAAGAAAGAATAGCTGAGTACCATAACATAAGTAAACTCATACTTTACATATAATCAAAAAATATCAGGTGGACCAATAAAGCAGGTTTGGTAGAACGTGCATTTAAACTGAAATAAAAAAAATCTATTGAGGACTCCAAAAATGTCATGAAATAGAAAGACCAATTTGAAGACATTCTGAAAACTAAAAAGTTAAAAACACAGTCGAAAATGGAAGAAAATTGATCGAAAATACATTCATCTGTGCAAAATAATCTTTGAGTATAATGGAAAGATTATAATTGTTGTGAAGGTATAAACATTGCAGTATCACTTGTCATGAATTTTAATTTTTTTACTGACACCAACTATTTCATTGTGTATTGACAGTATGAAGGCTTATTTTACGTCGTCAATAGAAGACATGTGAACAATTATTACTACAATGTCATGTATTTTTAGCCTCGAAGATGAGCCCAGAAGTAGTGATCGACCTACAGTAATCCAGGACGAGGATTTGAGGAGCCTGATGGGTCCTCTGATGGGTCAAAAAATGTTTTTTTTTTCTATATTAGCCTACGAATTTTTCAGTCCAACTTTCAATATGTTGATCCTTCATCCCGACAACAGTCAAGAGGTTATGTTTAAGAATAGTATTTTGTGGAAATCTCCTTATTCTGGTATGAAGATAATTCTAAACGATAAAACACTAATTATTCTATGTAGAATCTGGCAGGTGTCTTTATTTGGTATTTGTCATATCATATTCAGATGACATACTTCGTTGATCTCTTGCCCAAAGTAATTTATCTCGTTACTTTTTCCATAAGTACCCTGCATAACTGAACAAAATGTTGCTGTCGATCTGTGTAAATTCAAAGAAAGCAGTTACAAATGGCCTTCAGATGCATTAAATATGTCGCCGAATTAACAAAGTTCTCCCATAGGCATCGTGAGGAATTTTTCCATTCCTATAAAATAACAAACACCTACTCAAAAGTACAATCACGTACAGGGAAGTACTGAGGATCCGGACAAACAATCAACAATAGCCTGATCTAGTCCAGATTGGGATATTGTTCATATTGTTACAAATGGTCATATAATATGGTAGGAAATTATACAAAAGTACAATTTTATTTCGTTTTTTCTCTCAAACAATGCACAATGTGGATATAAAAGGAGTGAATTTAAACGGAGGATAATTAAGGTCGTATATTGTTTTTCTCTAATGCATTGATGACGAGGAAGGTGGAAATGAAGTTGATGACATTTATTTTGTGTCGAAGTTGTGAAAAATTATTCGCATGAGAAATGAGCAAAGATGGGAGAATACAAATTTTTACTGAAAGCAAATGTCTTTGGGTACGGTTTAAAACTGAAGAATGAACCGAACCTTCATACTCTAAAACTATGAAAAATCTATTTGAATAAAGTTGAGATTGAGATGCGATCAGAAATTCTGATAACATTTTCATTACAGAAAAGTAAGTTTCGAATACTCTACTAATGTATAATTTATTCTCTGGCTATGATGAAAATGTATCGTCACCATATTCAAAACAACAAGTAGTACAAAAGTCGAAAATTCGGAAATTTCTCATAGTTGAAAAACATTAATATTTACTGTCAATGTAGGGAATGGTAACAAATTCTCAGGAAAGAAAGGTTAAGGCTTTATACTTTTCCATCTTTATACAAAAATCTTCATAAAAAAGTTTTCAAAAAATAACTAAACTACTCAAAATGAATATAGAGACATGTTCTTAAAATGCAATAAGTCAAAAAATATGTATTATTTTGTCAAACATTTATATTTATGAAATAGTTTATATGTGCCTTTATTAAATTTAAGTTACATTGTTTTCAAAATGCTGTTTGGTGATACGATTAAAAAGAAATACAAATGAGTCAAAAACAAAATTTATTTCCGAAAAAAATTAAGAAAAATGTACAATAATAATGGGTACGTCCACTCCTGGCTCTAAGAAGTTCGGCATAACGACGAGGCATGCTTTCCACTAAATTTCTAATTATTTGT
>WOGR01006847.1:0-12790 GCA_015342045.1 Leptinotarsa lineolata
CAATATTTTATCTCTGGTGAAAAGAAAAATCTCACCAAACTCAGTTTACATGTTCAACATTCTCAATAATTTGCATGTAGCTACTTAACTTTTAACTCAATTTATATCCACGTTCTTCCTGAAAGTACCGTGTGAAGCTATCAAAAATACCAACTTAGGTCAAAATGTTCATGTACAGGTTCATTTTAAATGCAAAACGAAACTGATTTTCACTTCACATTCGCAATAGTATAAATTCCTGTTCTACCGTATTCCATATTATTATTTGAAATATCATATTTCAATAACTTCTGACATTCAATAACGTATACTAGGTAATTTGATACTGTTATTTCTAGTCGTCAAAGTTAACACTCATTCATCAATGACAAAAAGGTACATCTGCGAATAGATCCATAATAAAAAACAAATATTACTGTATCTACAACAAGAGCTCGTAGAATTAGGAAAAGCTTGAAATCCTGATATTTGTTTTCCTATTTCAAAAGAAATGAGCGATAGACACTTTCTATTGCCACTGATTGACTCTCCGTCAATAATTTCCTTTTCAACAAAAATCAGTTTTGAAAATGCTCCTTCAATTTTCTTATGGCTTTTCTCATATTTTAAAACGTTCTATATACTGGTACAGGAATAACAAAAATTATTCTGTGAAGACAATCAGTTTGACGAGGTTATGACGATTTCCTTCATTTTGTTTGGGCACGTAAATTGTCAATAATATCCTTGATAAGATCCTTGACAGATTTTACCTTCCGCGATGAAATATTGTCTCAGAAGCATCTGTTCACTAGAAATATTTTGAAATGGTAGTTCTCGTAATTAGGAATATTTATTCCAGTCTCCCTGGAAATGAAGCAAATAAGATGGGCAAGGTACTACAATTGCCTAGGAATGTTACTTCATTTCAATGAAAATTCTGAATGGATTCATTTATTCAACTCAGTAAGATTTCTTGTTAATAATTTTTTCTAAGTAATGAGGGAAACAAAAAAACTACGAAGTTTTATTGATAATATACTTGTTTTGGATAACGTTTCGGAAATCAACTATGATACACAATAGTATAAATGTCAAATAAGATCCACAAAATATATTCATTTCACTCTTTTTTCGAAAGAGCCTGAAATGTAATGCAGTTACAGATAATATCAAAGATAACAAAAATATAATCAGAAACTGCAACTGAATACTTGTTCGCGACAAAACTCAATGCGCCAATGATTGATCGTGTCTGTATTCAGAAGCTTATAAAATTTGAGAATGTGTTAGTGTCGACAGTGAAGTCGTAGCGGGGGCGTATATATTTTTTAATTTTACTCTTAACTCAACACAAAAACTAAATTAACCACCTGGCAGTAGATGGCCAGGATGAAAAAATAAATAAAGAAAACCCAAAGATCGGTTAAACCAAATCACATGTTAAACTGTTAAAAACACCTCATCAAATGTTTCAAAATTTCAGAGAACTGGCCGATTTGGTTGTCATCTAAAGGACATCACTAAAGGACACAAAACATAGACACACACCATCGCCTTCGCATTCGCAAGTTTGAAGAAATAGGTGGGAAGACCTGACTCACCAATCCTAATTTTTATTGTTGGTATCTGTGGAGAATATTCTGTAATCTGTACGTCAAACTGCCGGAACTGTCAAGTTGATCGACGAATATTGTTTGTTTATTAAGTATACACAAAGGTTGCTGTAGTTCAGCAATGATCGATTTTTCTGCCAACCTTAACTTCAGTGATGAATTTAGTGATATTATTTACTCTTTTTGGGTTTATATAGCTAGTGTAGAGTTAAGCACATCCGCCTTTCAAGCGAAAGACCGGGGTTCGATTCCCCGCCGAGCCACCGAGCTGGGTAATCGCACGTTGAAAGGTAAGGCGTCGTTTATCTATTGCTCGCACAAGTTTCGACTTCTGAGGGCTGGTTAGCTGGTTAACAGAACGAACAATTTTTTTTAATAGCAATATAAGTTGTATTATAATCAACAAAATTCTTATGGAAAAGTTCATGATGGGGACGTCAATATTCACATGGTACCTGATTAACAAACGGGACAAAAAATTCTGAAGAATATTTGTCACAATTTTTTGTCATATTGGACAGTTTTACTGAATATTTAGCACCGTTCATTGATACTTTTCTTTCGAAATAATGCCAGGGCGTGGAATTTCTGCTTTTGACAGGAAAGAAAGTGTTGCTTTGCATGGTGCTGACATTCTAATCACTATATATACAGAATGTTGAACATCCCAAGACCTTCTATTGTACAAATAGTTCATGGGTATGAGGCATTTGGAATAGTGGAAAGATGACCACGTAGTGGGCGACATCGAGATCACATGAAAGAGAGCCATCAGTATTCGGCTCGATATTCCCGTAGACATTGAAATGCTTCAGCTCCAGCCTTTGGGGACTTTTAAGGTACATTTCGCGGTGTTATATATACCTTTATAGTTAGAAAACAGAAAACTAACGGTTTTTATGATAAAGCTTCAGTGTTGAAGAGTCAACACTTGGGTGAAGATATCTATGATATTTATTTGTATATTATTTTATTCATGAAGTCGCTGCTGATTATTTGATTCTGACTTGTTCTTCACTATTGCTTCTTTGCTTTCTCATTTTCAGTTTTGAGTATCTCTATAACTCCAACTTGAATGTCTCAATTTTTTCGACACAGTTTCAATTTCTTTATTGATCTGAGTTTCGTGACTATCAATTCGTGTATTCAAATAAAATACCTGTCCAAGCTATTATTGATGCCTATCTTAATTGTGTTAGGTTTTTTTGGTCTCAAAGTGGTCTTGTCTCCAACAGTTGGCAGAGAACAGAGTTTAACTCTCATTCTGTATACTTGAAGTAGAATTTCATTTGCTGTTCTAGTATTAGATATAAATCATTCAAAATCCGATCTGATTCCAGTTAGAGAAGCAGATATTTTCTGTGAGATCATATATTTTACTGACTCTTAAGTTTCAACTTAATGTTTCTCCTTTGGAATTGAGTTGGTGTTACACCAATTCTTTTACTTGAATCCCTGTATATGGTGAAAAGAAACAATAGCTCAACGCCGTAAATCCGGTTCTGCTTACTTTGCACTCGGTTTATTTATTATAGTTTGAGGCTGTAATTACAACAGGACAATGCACAGTTCGTAATAAATTCATTGTTATTTACACTAATGCATAGTACCAATTGAAATAGTGGGTGTGTATACATTTATGAATTAGAATTTCGTTCCTAATAACATGAATATAATCTATTGTTTATACCTAAAAATTCACTGATAACTAGAAGTTGTACGTAATGTGGTCCAGTTTCTTGTTTTCAATGATCTTTATCGCAATTTGTATTGTAATTCGTTGACTACTCGAATGTTCAGTGATTATTGTGCAAACCAATCGATTATCATTGACAGCTGTTACGTTATGGTCAACATAGAAAAATAACTTAAGGTGAACTGAATGATATGAACCTGATTTTCTGGTATGAATTTTTCTCTATAAAATTCTGTATTTGGCGGTGATAAAAATCAGTGAAATGATGTAGTACGTGTTGATATTGTGTATTATAAGTATATATACACATTTTTATACAAATTTATTGAATGTATCCCGAATCGAGAAAAAAATAATAACCATTTGCATTCAATTGAAATTTGTGCGAACGTATGACTATAGTGAATAAAATCCCGAACTTGCACCAGTTCTGAAGAACAATATCCATATGAAATCTTTGGAATAGATATGAAGTTGTATCTATCATGGTTCGTTCCGAACCAATAAAAAAAAGAAGGAAAGCTGCTGTCGACGATTGAAGAAAACGGCTGGTAGGCCGTACTCGAATGGAACCTGACGTTTCGTCTGTTACTGCGGCAGACGTCATCAGTGGTATGTGCGCTTACTGTGAGGACAAAAATTATACCTCGAAGGACAAAAAAAAACACCGCTTTCGTTATCTCATCCCTTTTGATAATGTCCATCGCAGTCGTAGACGAAATGTCAGACTTAAAAACCTGCAGACTACTGCAATATTATATTACATTGTCTAATTATTATATGCTGAATCAAAATAGGTCAATTTCTTTTAGAATTATTTTAGTCAAATGGACAGTTGTCTACCTCTGTTTGATAATGAAAGTTTTACTAACAAGACTTGATCTTGATCAATGTGGAAATACCGTTTTACTTCTAAGTTTGATAACAAATGTGAGATTCGATATTTCTTTACATTTGCATTACGAAATATTATTGAACCCTGTGATGAAACATCAAACTTCCTTCAGAAATTTGAGATGAAAGAGTGAAGTTATCAAAAAAATATGTTAGACGGGTTAATCTGTAAAAGCGTGTCATATAACGATGTGAGATCCGTTATTTTTTTACAATTGCTTTACGAAATATTATTATATCGTGTGATAAAACATCAAACAGCATCCTGAAAAATCTTTACCTTTGAGTGGCCGTTGATGAATATCTTTCTAATACTTTTACCATATCAACACTGGTATTTCTCAGGGATCGAAATTGTCTTCAATCCTATTTTTATTTTATATCACCGACTTATTGTGAAAACCAAGAATTCGATATATTGCTTTGCTGATGACAGTATACTTGTCTCGTCATTCCATTTGGATTCGAGGACATCGACTGCGGATATAGATCTTCACCGGCAGCAGGAGACAGCATATCTTATTGAGGATCCAGAAGTGATTTCGAATTGGAGTAAAAGTAACCAGGTTCAATTCAATACCACAAAAACTAAAACATCAGTTTTCTCCAAGAAGATGAATGTCTTCGAAGCGGATATAATAATGTCATGACAGACAATTCCGCTTTCTGCTTCGAAAAATTTGTTGTGGGTTAAAATGGACATTGATATGTCTTGGCACAATCATGTCGCTAGAATTGCAGAGGCTGCTTCTCAAAAACTTGGAACACTGTTCCGAGTCAGAAAACTGTACACACCTCAGTTATTTTTGATGCTTTATGAATCTCAGATCATACCTTCTTTGGAGTATTGTTCTCATGTATGGAGCTCCGCCTCTAAGCATATCCTGAAGCTACTGAATTTTATCTAGAGAAGAACCATCCGCCTGATTGGAGAAACGAACATCACTTGCAACATTGATAGTCTGTAACATCGAAGAAAGGTTGGAGATTTGTCCTTCTTTCAAAAATACTTTTATGGGAGGTTTTCAAGTGTCTAACAACTCTTTCATTTAGAGAACTACGAACTACGTTTATGTGGAATAAAGTTCCTGAGAACGTTTTTCCAAATGAATTTAATCTCCAGCAATTCAATTCCAACGTGAATCACTAATTTCGCACAGGATAGCTTCAAGGATAGCATTTTGCCCTCAAAAAAGTTTGTTTTTGTATAATTCATTGTTCATATAAAAGCATATGTTTTGAAAGTATTTTTTTTCCGTGTAATTCAATGTTTATATGAAAGTAGTTGCTTCGAGAAGACTTTTCTTCAGTTTTTGTTACTTCTTTGCATGATGTATACATTTCTTTGTTCAAAGTTGATTTCTTAAAATCGATTGCTCACTAGCTTCCTTCGGAAGTATCCACATTTTTTTGTAAAAAGATGAAGAAGTAGAAAGCCAAAACGTTTCTTCTCCAGAAATTAATCTCACTAAAAAGTATACCCCTTTTAATTTACTCTACATTTTCTACCTTTAAGAGTACCTCCTAGAAAAATAGAGTTTCATGAGTACATACTCAGCAGTTCAATAGTTACACCTCAAATAACACACAAAAACAGATTTTTAATATTATTTTCATACAACATTTTTTCTCCACGGAAAAAGATTTTGCACGATGAAGTTTTTATTACCAAAAAGTTTCTTGACAGGAATACCGTAGAATTCTATCACCATTCTTTCGTTTTCTAAAGGAAACTTGTAAATGTTCATGTCAATAATTAAATTCCACGTCATAATTCTATAGGAAAGAAGCTAACATGCGTCGGAAATTTTTCTGTAATATTGATACCCAATCAAGTTATTTGACAATGTGCCTAAATTATGCAGATAATTGTCCTATGGGCATGTTCAGCAATTTTCATCGAGATTTATCATATTTATGCAATCTTTACTTCATCGAAATAGAGTATAAATAAGCGAGTTATCATAACCACCATCTTTTCCATATTTCCAATGAAGCTGGTTACTACTTAATCTATTAATTCTTATCACCCAGAGTTTCATTTTGAACTTCTGTTAAAAATTTTTTGAATTGAAAATGATTTTTGATTTTGGGTGAGTATTTCATCATTTATCTACATATGTATCAAAATATAACTGTTTCAGTTGCCCTGAAGAGTGTATTGAAAATACGGAAAGCTCTACAAATGCCAAAGGGTCTTCTTTGAAATAGCCCTTTTACCATTGACTGCAACCCTACGAAATTTCCTGTATAATATAACAGTCACGATCCGTACTGTACTTTTTGAAAAATTCCGTCTGTGGAAAATTTTAATTCTGATACGCCACGCCTCTATTTAGCCTAAATATGAAGTGATTTAAAACCCTTGGTCATTGATAACTAAAACTTTCATTGGAAACAGTTTTCGATTATTTTAGTCCTTCACGTCAAACTTCTGATAGAAGCCCATCCTCTACATCGCGAGATATTCAATACAAAAACATTCAGTACGAAAATATTCTGAAATAATGAAATGAGTGTCAGTTTCATCAAGACGTGGCAATACCGGAAAGATGAAAAACTTCCCCTAAAATAATAATGTCATATGAATGAATGAATGGTTGTCTGACTATCTAATAGGTTTTTGAAAATGTCTAAATAGGAAAAGAAATATTTTAATGGACTTGCAATACAATATAGTATGATAGTGTGTTCAAACTCAACCACTCCCAAATACATTCTCCTACGTGTATCCTGTATCATGTATCTCAATAAGGAAACGAATCACACGACTGAATTCAAAAATATATACAAGTATGTACAAGCGGATATTTATATTTTCCAATAAATCAATAATATCGAACAGCAAATAGTAAACTATTACTTTCTGGCTTTGGAATGAGAGCGCACTTGAAATCAGTTATAATTGGTGATAGTAGCTGTTGAAAAATATAAACGACGGTGATTTTCCTTCCAGGATTTTAAACTAGGCGATTTTTTTAAAATACTAGGAACCAACTGAAGAAAATAAGTAAAAATACGCTAATCACCTTACGACATGAAATATACTTCACGACGAAATACCTACGAAATAATAAAAACAAAATTCCATAAAAATCGTTCGAGTCATTTCGGAGAAGTGCGATCAAAAACACTGTGACACCGTAACACGGAATGTCAGTTGAATCGAGTAAAGTTTTGTTCTTCAAAAAACCATCTACATCAGAAATATGAACAATCATTTTTCTGAAGAGGAACAAAACTAATTTTGATTTTTTTCGTAAAAATAGTAAAAAATATTGACATAACTGATTTACACAAAACGATGGAAAATTAGTTCCTGACAATTTTCATATTTCCTCTTTGAGTGGTGTTGATTTTCAAATCGATTGGATCAGTTAGTGTCATACTCCAGAAATAGTACACATAGTGATTTCGTGAAGTAACGAATTATTTTGGGAAGGAATTTGAACAGGTTTTGAGAAAGGGGTGACTTCAATGCTATTCAAGAAATAACTCATTGAATAGTGCGACATCGTCAATCCTCAGCTGGCACAAATTTGGACTTTTAAGGTTAACTGCCACTTCATATTCGGTCTTATCCTATCCATATGCATTTTACGTCTAACCGAGCTGAGAAACATCACTTGAACTGAAGTAATGTCAGAACAAATCCAGTCTAAAATTTTTCATTTTGTCTTTAATTATTCGGACTTTTTCTTCTGTGTCTCTGGGAGAAATTCCAGATAACAAATCATATGAGTTGAATATAAAGAGTCATCATCACTATTGTGCCATTCGATCATTCTGACAGATTGTGAAAGCAGCGCTATTGTACGAGTTTTCCTCACTTCAAATATTTTCAACATTTCCTGACACAGTTGAGACTCAATCACAGTTTCGTCGTCAGATTGTACTTCCAACTATAGAACTGTTTATCTGGACATCACTTTTTATGGAGATTTCTGTGACTGCCCATACTTTCTAATTTGGTATGAGCACAACATCAGACCTCTTTGACAAGTATCCATGACTACTAACATGTTCTTATTTTCGCTATACGTGTATGAGAGTTATCCCATTATGGTAAACGGAAATACAGATATCAACAAATGTCGACTGCAGCTCTTTGGAATGGTTCCCAGATAGGTATTGCTCCATCTTTTCTCAGTTTCTGATTTTGGATCAATTTCTTCGATGAGCACAGATTACATCTGCTGTGCCATTCTTCTGAATTCTGATGGCAGTGTATACCCAATGGTAACAGTTACAGATCAAAGACGAAGTATGATGGTTCAAAAGTATCCAACTGCCTGTTTGACTGCTACAAAGCTATTTAAACACATTCTATCATGGGTATCGAACTTTATTCCGGTTCTGGATAACTTCATATCGTTGTTCACATGTATGAGAGTTATAATTATACCGTTATCATTCGAAAAATCTTTCTAAACAGATCTTTGTCGTTGGCTCCGATTTTTATTTATTCGATTATATTGTTCTTGTTTGTTTTTTACTCTGTCTGAGGACACTCGAACACTGATCTATCAAATAGAGTACCAGAGTGCGTTTGAATAGGCTGGGTTCACAAAACGCTTCATATGGCTTCAAATTTCCGCAGTGTCTCATCGTCTTTCTAAATTCGGCATTTCGGATGAGTTTGGTGTGTATATATCAGATATTGTCATTCATTTCTGATTTCCAACGATGCACTGATTCTGCAGGTTGTGAAAAAGATATAAAGCTTGGTATCACATATTCAATATCAGAAAAGCTAGCTGCAAACCAGAACCCATACACAATGCATTTATGACTCCACGCCAGACAGTGCTGTTTCAAACCATCATTGACCTCATCAGTGATGCTAGGCTGAACTACAAATGCATTGCTGAACTCAATTGTTCTTGAAGGACAAGCCTGAGTAAGTAGATGTCATCCAAAGGATTGACGAAAAACTCAATCTTTGGATTTCAGAGATAAATGAGGTTTCCTAAGGCGGTCACTCGCAAAGCCAACCTTCAATATCTACCGCCAGAGAAATCAGTTCTCTCTTTCATTGCAGCTTCCACTGCAAAGCAACTAGCTGAAAACCAGAGGTCAAACACAACGCATTCGGTATTCAACACTCAGGCTTGTCCTTTAAGGACGCCATCTATGGGATTGATAAAAAATCCCAATCCTCGAATATAAAAGAGAAACCAGGCTCTCTCAAGGTGGTCAGTTGCAAATTCATAGATGGCGTGTTCGTAAGGAAAGCTATCATCGCTTCTATTTTACTATGAAACCACTGTGAGACCTATGACGAGTTCAAACGGTGCTGTGTGGCATTGAATCATGAATGCATTATATTCGGATTCTAGTTATTAGCCAGTTCCCTTGCAGTAAGAGCTGCAGTGAAAGAGAGAGGACGAATTTCGCTGGGTTCTTTGTTGATCACAGATAGTTCAGTCGACAATACTTACTCTATTCAGAGTAGAAAATAGTTTTGATAATAAATTGCTCAGAGATGGATAAAGGGACGAGTAAATATATATGGAACTAGATGAGGGCTCCTCTGATGGATTAATTCGTCAAATCTGTTGGAACAGCAAACGTAATGAGAGGCTAGATCAGATTTTGAAGCTCCATCAATAATTTTTCATATGACGAATATCATATATTTCCGAGTTGTCATTATACTAGAAAGTGAGGTTTAAAGCAACAGATGCAACAATATGAGACAGAATGAAAAACTCACGACGACATATCTTTAAATTTTGTTTATATATTACTGGTTAAAATCAGGAGACTTCAATATAACCAAACTAGCGATCCGCCCTGGCTCCGCATGGGTGCATTGCTGATACTGAATATACTACAAAAAGTATTTCATCAGAGGTGGAAGAGCGACATATAATTGGCCCGGAATTGGCCCCGTGGCTGGCACCCCAGTTGAAATATTTGAAAATCCTTTTTTATTGAATATCTGCAACATTAAGCGAACCTACATTTAAAATTTCAGTATCTGAAAATATATCGGTACGGAGAAACAGTGGTGAAGAAGTAATGTTCATATGTAAACGCGCTCCTTTTACCCCCACGGAGGTCACCTTTGTTGGAATATTTGAAAATCGTTTCTTTGTGCGCATCTAAGACCTAAGAAGCAGATAATGAGTGATTTTTTGCTGATATCTTTTTGGCAATACCGTTTTTGACAGATCACGTGTGAATCGTGTCTTGCGTCATTGACAAACTTGTTCAGTTTGGTCTATAATTTAACCATGAATCGACTCACGAATGAACAACGCTAGCAAATTATTGAATTTTATTATCAAAATTCATGCTCGGTTAAAAAAGTGCATCGTGCACTTCTTACAATTTATGGGCAGTTTCGTCGGCCTACTGAGGAAGCTATTCGGAAGCTTGTGACTGAATTTCGAACCTAGTTCACATTATTGGACATTAAACCACTAACACGCATACGTAGAGTGAGGACCGAAGAAAATATTGAGCCGCCGTTCGCAGCGATCGGGCCTCTGATACTCCACTACGTGGAAAATTTTGCGAACGGATTTTGGTGGAAAACCTTATAAATAAGATTCAGCTGGTGCAAGAATTGAAGCCACACGACCTCCCACAACGTCTAACATTTGGTGAATGAGCGCTGGAGGAAAATCCACATTTTTATCGAAAAATTGTGTTCAGCAACGAGACTCATTTCTGGTTGAATGGATACGTTAAGAAGCAAAATTGACGCATCATGAGTGAAGATTTTTTTTTGTCAAAATGGAAGAATTGGACATGCCTGATATGTGGTTTCAACAAGACAGTGCCACATGCCACACGGCACGTGAAACAATGGCCCACCTTCATCACTGTTCACCTTCGCTGAACAGTTTATCTCACGTTTGGGGCCCGTCAATTGGCAGCCTAGATCGTGTGATTCAACGCCTTTGGATCATTTCTTGTGACTGACGCTCTGGAAGCCAATATTGAAGCATTTATACGTGAAATACTGTCGACATGTTAGAGAGAGTGTGCCAAAATTGGACCTTGCGCATGGGCCATCTAAAGCGGAGCCGCGGACATTTGCATGAAATCATCTTCAAACATTAAATTATAATGATCGTTCTATCCATTCCAATAAAAATTTTATCAAATTTTTCAAATTTTTCGTGATTTTTCGAGAATCAAATCTTATACCTCTTAAAAAATCACCCGTTATACACCAAATTAGATGAATGAGTGAGTGACTTTCTTATTTATAAGTATAGATACCTAATTAGGGCACAATCATTCAAGATGGACTCCTTAGTGTTTCACCAGATACTTTCAAAAGTTTCTATTGATTTTCATAAAATTTTCCCATAGGTAAAATAATTTGGGGTACTGGAGTCCCAATAAGTTTTTAAACAAGTTCATTATTTTCTTCGTTAATTGATACGTGACCCACTGCATAATTCCACTTCACATCACCGATATAACGTTTTTGACCTGTTGATAGTTATGTTAATACTCACACAACTACGATATTATATCACGAAAGTGTCTTATGCATACATAATGAAGCAGGGCTAACTTTCTTTGTTTCAAGAGATACTTGCATAGTTTGTTGAAATTAATTCCATTTTCGAGTATATCGTACATACATTATAATTATGATGTATATGAAGTAGATAATTTTAAAATGTAAGGATTCTATCCCTAATTGTTTTTTATGAAACTTTTTTTTCTTTACTAAATTTATATGCGCATGTCGATGAAAAATAACTATATAATGGAGTACTACCTTCAAGGCTGAGAAAATTCAGAAAACAAGAGAAATTTGATCATTAATAATCTGTAATTTGATCGATTCACACTGTCATGCGAGTATAACTGCCAGTAGAGGCATAATTCACAAAAACTAAAAAACGTTTTTACAAAAATAAGCTATTCTGCAATATGGATTCTAAAGCAAAGTACCTGATAAAATTTTGTAAAGCAAATCCAGTATGATTGACATTTCACAAAATTGCCGTTTTACTGTTATCTTTGTAGCAACACAAAAATTTGTATTTTTAATTATGATTTATCAGAAAATTCATCGAATTCAAATAGAGAGAATAAAGAGAAGGTAGAATGTCTGCTGAGTTGAACTATATTAAACAAGTTATTGGAAGTGTTGATAAAAGTGGAGTTCCCTATCAACCCTATTCGCCGAAGGAAGTATCACGCTAATGGAAAGTTTCCTCGTTCAATTGTGGTAACTCAGTTTCAACAACAAAAATTCAGTTTCAACCTGCATAAGAAATGCGGAAAAATTTGAAAGAGGACCCGAATATAAATGTCTAAATTTTAATATACTTTTGATAGAACTCCCCATCAAATTCAATTTCACAAAGATTCATTTAATGATCAGGATGATAGAAAAAATCATGAGGAACAGATTGTGGGAACAAAATATATGAATGGTGATCCTACCATTGTAAATTTGAGCATGACAAGGTACCCAGTTAGAAGCATCATGGATGGTATAGATTTCATATTCATTCTTATATATTTATATGTTTGATACTTTTTTTTGCGTTGCCTCTACAACTACGAGCATTAATCATTATCTAAGTTTTTTTTTCCGGCTTGAGAATAATAACAGGGGCTGTCAGCA
>WOGR01006848.1:0-12788 GCA_015342045.1 Leptinotarsa lineolata
AAACCAATCGGCTTCGTCAAGAAGCTGGGCTTATTTGGTCGAGTTTGAATAGGTGTGAGCCACAATAAACCCTTGTGGGTTGCGGTGGAGGGTCGAATAGACCCACTCACTTCTGACCTAACCTACCCTAACCGCTATATTTTCGGAGGCTGATATTTTGTATGTACGTTCGTTTTATGCTGTAGATCTTCAATAAAAGAGGATTTTCAAATATTTCAACTGGGGCGCCAGCCGCGCGGGAAAAGGAGCGTTTATAAAAAAAAGTTTCCTTTTCGTCACTGTTGTAGATTCGTTTCATGTTGTAGATGTGCAATGAAAATGGATTTTCAAATATTAACACTGGGGCGCCTCCACTGGGGATAAAAGGGGCGCGTTTACATATGAGAATTACCTTTTTATCACTGTTTCTCTGTACAGCTATATTTTCGATGGCTAAAATTTTGTATGTAGGTTCGTTTTATGTCGTAGATGTGCAATGAGAAAATATTTTTGAATATTCCAACTGGGACGCCAGTCGCGGGAGAGAAGGCGCGTTCATAAAATAAAGTTACCTTTTTATCACTGTTTCCCCATGCCAGCAAATTTCCGGTGAGTGAATTTTTATTGAGTATCGGCATTGCACCCGTTCGGAGCCGGGGCGGATCGCTAGTGATTATTATAGATTGACGTATGGAGAAACTGCTTTAAATCTTTATGAATCACATGATTTCATTGATCTTAATTCCAGATAGCACCTAAAAACTGTGTTAGAGTAATATTAGACACTTCGAAAAATTTCAATGAAATCAATAATAAACACTCATTTTTATGACCCAGGCATGCCAAACAACTCATTGCACTCTCGATACAAACCAGACTGGAAAAAAACGATCAAACGACCAAACCCAATAAAAACTATCAAAATAAAAAAAAAATCACAATAAATTTTTACACGCGTTTCACTACATGGTATTATTGGAACGAAATTGGAGAGAACAAAATCTCGGCTTGTAGGCCGTGGTCGAAATGGAACCTGAAGTATCAAACGTTTCGGCTGCTACTGCGTCAGATTTCATCAATGGTATATGCGTTGCCTGCAAGGACGACGATTATTTCTTCATTTCGAATGAAAAGTCGAAATATTCTCGGAATAAAACACAAGAAGGTATTGAAATGAATTTTAAATTTGATAAGAAAATTAACTACTGAAATGAAATGTCCTTTTCCGACACCTGGATTTTGGCACATGCCGATTACTAAAATGAGATAAATATGAAGAAGATAAAATAAATATTCACGATGTTTCTAATCTTAATAACCTTATGGAGAGAATTTGTGATATCATAATGGAGCCATTATTAATCTGTGGAGATAATGGTGTTTCATGGGTTTTCAAATTACCTTCGATATTCGCGTACATGTGATTCATGATTTAAATATCTGTCGATCAATATTGATAAAACAGACAAAAAATACGTTCCAAACAGTTTCGAGACACTTGTGAATCGATAATTCATTGAATGCAATGTATTTTAATTCCTTGAATGCAATGTGTAGTTTTCACAAATATAAATAATGAACTGGTCAGTTCACATTGTTATGATTTGGCCTTACCATATGAATTTTTTTCATGTGAAAAACTGAGATACCTCTTGAATAATTCTCTTGTATTTCTTTCACCTTGAGTCTGATCACGGTATGACTGGGACATTAATGTTAATATTCAATAATAATATAACTATTTATTATTAGGCATAGTATTTTCAAATAAAATTCAAATACGACCAACCAATGGAAAGTGGTTAACCTACTGAACCTAATTGTTGCGTTTGTTTCTTTTCAAAATGAAGAATCATTCAACTGAATATTAAAATCATGGTGTAAACTTTCACGATACGAGCTAAGTAACTCGAAACTATTATTTGGGTTTTTCGGCCGTGGTCTACAGGGTTTCATGCCTGGCGTTTCGTCTACTACTGCGGTAGACATTAATGAAGGCGATGAGGCGAAGGACAAAGTCCTCTAGTTGTCCTCACAGAACGTACATAGTGTTTACATACATACAGATATTTTAGAAAATGCCTGTCGTAGACGAAATACTACGCATGAAAAGCTGAAGTGCACGGTCAACGAACCCGAAATATAGCTTTGACATAAGTTATATATCACACAATACATACGTGTAGAATGTGAATACTTATCAAGTGATAAATGTGAGGTTAAAAATGAATATCAACGGAAAAGAACATTTGAGAAGCCGTAAAAGAGTCAAAAATTCTGAGAAATACATGTCAGTGTAGATGTATTTCCCAATTTCACAAAAAAACAAGGAACTCTATAGGCGCATTCGGGTCCGCAGTTGGGACGATTCGAAGATGATTTAAAATAGTTACACAGCTGCTTGTTGAGAAAGAACTCACGAAAAACTTTTCAAATCTCAATTGTGCGATTGATTTTGAAGGTTCCAGGACAGTCCGGATTTCTAACCCAAATGAGACGTATATTTTTACTATCTATGGTCGTTGTTTTCAGACAGCACAGTAATAGCTTTGTATATAGACTATACAGTGTGTAAAAACCAAATGAAATAAATTCATTATTTCGGTTAGTGTACGCATTTTTCAAAAATCCCGAAACACGTCAAATTTATATTATAATTTGACATACTCGAACAGAAAAATGCTACCCCTACCTTCAACCCCTGTCGAATGACAATTACAACCCCACATTTTTTAAATGGGACGTATAGGCTTGTGATATATCGTTTGAAAGGTCTCTTTATTTTCTATTCAACAATGTTATCGCTTTCAAGTTTATTGCAACAATTAAGATAAATGAATTTAAATCATGTGGTTACCGAGATTCGAAAAAATACACTGAAAACTTATTGCAATATACTAAAAACTTATTTTATGTTGGTGTATTATTAATAAGAAAGTAAGCAATGTTCTATTTAGATGTAAAATTGTTTTACATGTTACAACATTAGCTGTCAGTATTTTAATTTAGGTTTGAAGTTCGTTAACTTCAATTCTGACAAATGGTTACATTAACGGAAATGCATAAAATAACAGTTTTACAAATGATTGGTTACGGAGATATAACCCAAACACAACAGGAAGTAACTCGCCTGTTTCATGAGAAATTTCCTAATTTACCGCCCATATCTCAAGGAACAATAAGCAAAATAAGGAAGCAGCTTCGCAAGTTTCGTCATGTGGGGCAGATAATAAAAGCAGCTGCCAATGCAAAAAGTGATGAACTCAAATCAGATGTGATGCTTGATTTTGCGGAAAACCCACATACATCGAGTAAACAGGAATCCGTTACATTCAATGTTATCCCTACGTCGATATTAAACATATTAAAAGAAAATAAAATGCATCCCTATAAAATGATACCTACTCAGGAGCTCATGGAACACGATTTTGATAGAAAAACTTATTTTTGTGAGAAATGATGGACATGTTGGATAACAATATCATCCAATTAGAAGACGTTATGTTTTCTGATGAGTGAACTTTTTCTCTTAACAGTCATGCTAAACGGTAAAATTGCCGCTACTGGTCAACGGAAAATCCTCACTGGAGGAGAGAACACACGCAATACCCTCAAAAGGTTAATTTTTGAGGAGGGATTGTAGGAAACCATATCATTGATCTCTTTTTCATTGAGGGCAACTTGAATGGCGATAATTATTTGGTACTACTTCAAAATGATGTCATTCCAAGTTTAGCAAAATTTATATCCCGATACAGGAAACCCTTATTTGAAAAATTAGGGGTTGTACCTGTCATTCGAAGGAGGTTGAAGGTAGGTGTGGCATTTTAACGTTGAAGAATGTCAAAGTATAATTTAAATTTTTATGTGTTTCGGGATTTTTTTTTCAAATACATTAACCGATGTAATGAATTTATTTCATTTAGCTTTTACACACTGGAGTGCAATTTGTGCCATCTATTCTCATAAACGGCAAAGCTGCTGCTTTCGAATCAGATGTCTAAGCATAAATCAAAAGAATGAAACCTCCCATTGTTTAATGACATTTCCAGTTTCAGTTCATATAGTTAATCTACTCACAGAGAGGTGGCGTAACAAATCATAAAAGTTTTGAATTATTTTCTAGTTTATCATCATTTACTGTTCTTCAATTTATTGGTTGTCTATTGGTATTCAGTCTGGCGCAATCAAAAGTTATGGAAAGTTTTACCGAGGTAACAATAAATCAGTTTATGGATGTAGCCGTTAATACGTGGTAGGAGATCATCATGAAAAATGAGAAACGACACTTTTTGTTTTTTACCACTTTTATTTGTAACTGACGTTACTGCAGTTTCGTCGTATAAGGACATTTTCAAACTTATGTAATACAATATACAATAAATTCAAACTTATACAAAACAATATACAACAGCTCGAGAGCGGCTGGATCGATTTGGCTAATTTTGGTAATTATTTGTGAAAGTTCAGGGAAGGTTTAAAAAGTTAGTAGATATGAAAAAAAAATAATAATAATAAACCTGAGAATGGCTGAACCAATTTTTATGATTATTGTGTTTTTGAATTTGTCTTCATCGGAAATAGGGATAATGAGTATTAAAATATGATATTTTATCAATGAAAATAATAATAATATCAAAAGACTTCAAGAACGGTTGGACCAACTTTTATGAACTTTGTGTTTTTGGATTTGTCTTCGTTGTGAATAGGATAATGAGTATTGAAATATGATATTTTTTTAATGAAATTAAAAATAATAACAAAAGAACTCAAGAACGGCGCAATTCCTATGATTTTTGTGTTTTGGATCTGTCTTCGTCGGAAATATGATAATAAGTATTCAAGTGTGACAAAGATTGAAAGTGATTAAAAGTGACAAAGTTAATAGTGAGGTGTGATAATAAAACGCAACTGACAGGTCATTTGTTATAACGAAACGCAATTGACAGTTCACGTCAATTGCGTTTCGTCTATGTCTATGTCAATAGTTTGTTT
Source organism: Leptinotarsa lineolata (assembly GCA_015342045.1). Classification (NCBI taxonomy): domain Eukaryota; kingdom Metazoa; phylum Arthropoda; class Insecta; order Coleoptera; family Chrysomelidae; genus Leptinotarsa; species Leptinotarsa lineolata. Next base: position 4,975 of record WOGR01006848.1, read on the forward strand.
TAAATTACCGCAAAGTTGACCGGTAATGTGCTTGTACAAGAATTATTATAATATAAATCTTATTGTGACGACTTTAGTATTATCAAAAATGCCGCGACCGAGAAGATCTGATCTTTCCCGACAGAGCCGTAATGCAATTAGGATTCGAAACATCGTGAATGCCTCATTGTTGGTAAAAACTTGAAAAAACGCGATATTGTGCATACACGTCGCGATGCTAGGCAACTGCATATACGTCGACAGGTACATCCAAATCGAAACGTAGCGCTTAACCTCCATTCAAACTACGTTCGGAAGAGTATATCCATTTATGCATTGCAATCAGCATTGAAATAAATGCATCTAATATTGGTCGATTGAGTATGCTACCGACGACGTACAGAAGAAGTCCACATCATATACATGAATATGCGCAAGATGCAATGACATTATTAAGCAACGCATTTTTGGGAAAACTTGATCCTGGTTGTATCCTATTAGTCCATTGAAATGTAGGGGGGGTTTGTAGAAGCTTGAGTTCAAGTTTGAGGGATCGCCACCCTTGTCCCCCGGTCGACATCTTGGAAATGTGGGTGCAAAAGGTTTTCGCGCTGCATCTCGTAAATTAGCACCCCTACAGAAAATTCAATCGAACATAAAATGTAGAAAATTAAATTTTCTACAATTTTATTACTATTCCTTTTTATCTTTATGTTACCAACAGAAGTTATAAACGAAATAAGTGAAAATTTTGTAACAAGTTTCCTTTTGGAGGTTATAACTTTTTTTCAGTTCATTTTAAAATAAAATGACATCAGAGCAATTTTGTAGAGGGTTTTTTAACGAACAATTTTCACTATAAAGTTATTCAATTCGTAAGAAACCTCTGGGGAAGGTTAAAGTAAGAACTATAATGGCTAGAGGAGTGAAAACTTTGCTTGATCGAGTAAAAGCCAAAAATGACTTAGACAATGAGCAATGAGAACGTTATTTCGTCTCTTAATATGGCGTAAATAAAGACGATTCTCTGGACACCCTGAGATAGAAAAGACTCTGACTGACAAAAAATTCATTTAATCTCTCCTCACTTCCTCCAACACAAGATGCAGCCCGTTTCCACAGTCTCCGAGTGTATCACCAGATTCAGTCATGGCTCGGTAAACATTGTGATCCAGAAGATTGGGGGCTGGAAAAAGCATGGAAAAATTTGGATACCAATCCAAACATCCAAGCCTCCAGCATCCCCCGAGCTTATGAAATTAATATTTTGCAGATGCAAAGGAAACTGGAAGTGCGTGCGGTTGCCGAAAAGCAGGCCTCAAATGTTCAGCAGTGTGCCTCAATTGTGGTGGTGAAAGTTTGTTCGCATCTTGATATAAAGACAGGTTTGGAGCCTAGCTCCCTTACCCTTTCGGCTGTCATTGTTAGAAAGACAAGTGCCGCCCATCGCGTGTTTACCCCTGCCCCGCTGGGGTGGGTAGAATAAAGATACTATTCACCCTTTAACGTAGGATATGAGGGCCTCATTCGACAGAGTGTCTGGGTCTTCTAATCTATAGCTTCCCTGACTAACTGGTTATCGAGAGTTTTCGCATTTTTGAGAACTCGCCGATATCTCGCCTGAATGGATGGCAGCTGCAAATCTCTGCGGATTGCTTCATTCCGCAAGAACCAAGGGGCATTCACGATCATTCCTAATGACTTATTTTGCAGTCTCTCCAGAATGGAGAGATTTGACAAAGCCGCTTGTCCCCAGACGCCTGAAGCGTTCATGATGACAGGCTTGAAGATCGTGTTGCAGATCGTGAGTTTGTTTCTAAGGTTTAATTTTGACTTCCTATTGATTAAAGGGTAGAGACTTTAAGTCCGACGCTGCATTTTCAGTCTTAATGGACTTTATGTGCGGGTTCCAGGTGAGTCTACGGTCTATTAGAAGACCGAGGTACTTGACCCGCGTCTGCCAGTCGATCTCCCCTCCAGAGGGTCCGGAGAAGATATCGCTCTTCCCATAGTCATCGCCTGAGTTTTGTCCGGGTTCACTCTGATCTTTCACTTGAGGTACCAGCGCTCGAGCTCGTCCAATGCGCGTTACATGTAGACGATCCCGAGTTCCCGACCCCTTCCTTTCAGGAAGGATCCGATCCACCGGACCAGACCGCGAGGTATATCGAACGCAATGAGTTTGTACAGAAGGCCTTCGTGCCATACACGGTCGAAAGCCTTCGAGATGTCTAATAGTATGACGTGCACTTTTTTATTGTTGTTTAACTCGGTAATTGAATTTTCGACCAACCTTAGGACCTGCAGCTCGGTGGAATGTTCTCTTCTGAAGCCGAATTGTTCGTCAGGTAGAACATTCCGGTCCTCGATTTCTTCGTGGAGCCTTTGGAGAACGACTCTTTCAGCCAGCTTAGCCATCGAGGACAGCAGACTGATCGGGCGGTAACTCTGCGGGAGTCGCAGATTCTGACCCTGTTTAGGGATCATAATGACGATGGTGTGCTTCCACCTTCTGGGGAAGTATCTAAGGGCCAGTGAGCTGTTAATGATTGACAAAAGGCAGTCAACGCAGTTATCTGGGAGCTTTTTCAACAACTTGTTTGTTATTGAGTCAGCTCCCGGTGGAAAATTGAAACCAAAACATAAAGTACCAGACTCGAAATACGAGGAAATTAGAACATACATTTTAGCATTTCTATATTATGAAAACCACTTCACTAGAAAGACTACTTCGAAGAAATATTCACCTTCCCATCAAACTATGCCAAAAATGTATGAGTTATTTCATGAGAGTACTGAAAATCCACCTTCTAGAAAAATAATTTATTAGCTGATCAAGCTTATGAGGAAAAGCGTCTAAACTCGCACTCATATACTGACAATGATAGTGTACGAATGTTTACTTTTGATTTGCAGCAACCTTTACCAACACCATCTTCAACTTCATCAGTAGCTTTCCATAAACGACAGCTATGGACATTCAAACGTCCATAACAACAAAAATGGCGGTGCTGTATGCTACATTTGGTATGAGACTGCGGGCGGGAAGCTAATCAGATCGCATCCTGCATTTACAAACACTTTTCAAACTACTTACCTGTAGGTACAAAATATGTTATACTATACTCAGATACGTCTGGAAGTCAAAACCGGAACTCCAATGTTAGTTCGATGTTTACTTTGTTATTACAAACAACTGATATTGATACAATAGACCACAATTTCATGATTCCAGGTCATAGCCATTTGGGAGTTGACACTGACTATTCTATAATAGAAAAGACAAAGAAAAAGAATTGCAAATTCATCATCCACACGATTGGATGCAATCATTAAAGTCCAACAGCAAAAAATTTCAGCTTGTTGAAATGGAATCTACGGATTTCTTTGAATTTTCTTTCCTTTTGAAGAGCGCTTTGATATTAAGGACCAAGGACACTGATGGCCGTCAATTCAAATGGTTGGAAAAAATGGTTGCGGTATGAAGGGACTTTGGAATAATTGCCTACTAAGATAGTTTGAACAGGGGGAGTGCATTATAAAATATAAACATGAAAAGAAGAAGTTCCCTAATACTTGATACTTTCCCCACAATATAACCACAGCCTCTGCCTATTTCTGAACAAAAGAAAGATGATTTAGTTTCTTCGTTGCCCTTGATACTAGATTGTTTTCATGCTTTTTATTTAAATTTGCAAACAATGAAAAATTTACGTAACACCGATCCAGATATTGAAGAAAACGAAGAAGATGTAGAATTTTAAGATAATTTTTTAACTTAGTAGTATCTTTTTATATGCGTTACAGGAGAAATTGTTATTTGTTCCAAAGAAAAAATATAAGACTTAAATTATCCATTTATTATACGTTTTATGTAGTTTATTATATTATGTACCTAAGTACATAAGTCCAATATGTTGTACGAACCTAATAACATGAGTCATTCAAATACAAAAATAAGTAATTTCAAGATCAGTTACAATAATTTACTTAAGTTAAACGTTAATACTCCATTCAGTCAAATGAAATATTGGTTGGTAAGTATCAATCTATTCGATTTTTTTTCTTCCTGTAAAGTAGCCAATTTTGACTACTTCAGTCTACTGACCTGAGAATCAAAAGCTATATAAAATATTTATTGATGGAAATAATCCGTTCCGTGTTTCAGTTATAATACAGAGTGTTTTTTGGGAAGTTCCTATTAGAAGCTTCGAAATGGAATTTACGAAATCAAATGTAAGGACTGAGATGCAAAATTTTATGGACAGACTAAAAGATCTATTAAAATGAGGTATAAAGAACACCCAGCACACCTAAAATATGAAAGAACAGAAAAATCAGCAGTTGCACATCATATTTTGCAACAAAACCATTCCATAGACTTCAGTTCACTAAGATTAGTTAAACAAGTTAACAACAGACATCTAGATGCCTATGAGAACTTATACATAAGTAAACATAATAATATTATGAATAACGATAGTGGGCCAATACCAAATAGTTCACTATATAACCTGTTAAAAGAATAATTCAATCATCAGAATTACTGACCAGTAGATTGGCCACACTGTTACAATTCACTTTAAGGGCCGGTTTATCAATACGTAGTTGAATGCTTCTGTTACCTACCTCAAAGCTAAGCTTAGCTAATAGTCAATGTGGCAGTTACTACTCAAATCATTTATCGTACCCTGACGGATGCTAATGTTTAATAACTGTTAGTTGACTAAGGTTGGCATGAGTGTCATTTTCAAGGACTTGTTACTATTGGAGCATTGATTTTCAAAAATGACAACTGCCAAAATACAGTTTATGATTCATACAATATAATCTATATTTCATTCCTATGTTCGATTTTGTGAATTGGAACTTTTCTGAATTTTGCGTTCCGAGGGCATATGAAAAACGAATAATGAAATGAATAATACTGTATTTTTCTCCAATCTAAATCTTCCCACAAAATCCGCCTCATCTATTTCATTGAAAGCATCATTACGTTCATTGACAATATAAGGTCTTCTTTCTGCTTCAATGAACTCCACTATATCCTCCTCTTCATCATTTAACAAATGGAAAACTTCCATAATAATACAATTATAAAAATTACGTCTTTACTTGGAACAACAACAAACATAAATAACCTACCTTCGCATGCGCGACTACATAACTGTCAGCTTAAATAAAAAACTATCACTTTCTAGTGACTGTTATGTCACTGAGACTTCAGCTACCAGTTGATGGTAACAAGTATAACGAAAAAAAGTTTGACTAGGAGCCAAGACAAAACCATTAGTCAAATGAGCTTAGCTGGCGACTGATAAACCGGCCCTGGGACAATAAGACGCAGGTAACTAATAGAGGTACCTAAGTTATAAATAGGACAACATCTGTATCTAGATTTAGTTTAATCTTCCTATCGAAGAGGTGTTAAAAATAACGGTTTGGTGTTGGGATAGAACTCCAGTAACATTCATCACTATACCAAAGGTTCCAAACAGTGCATCACAAGAACATGAATATTATCATCATTAAACAAATTCAAAAATGTGCCCCATGGGTTACTATGAATCAAATATTTTTCATAAATATCGTAATGGTCTTATAAAAGGGTTAGAAAACAATTTTTTGATGATATTCTGATTTATGGTGTTACACGAGAGAAACAATATATTTTGTATAGCAAAAGAAAAGCAAATATAAAATTCAATAAGCAAAAGCACAACTCCTATTAGGTTGAATTTATTTTTACGAAATGTTATTTCTGGCAAGATAATCAAGTTGATAAAAGTAAAAAAAGTTTAGAAAACATTTCGCCAGTTTTAACTACTATCAACTTTATAGAATTCAGATTTTTAGTATCGCATGTTGTTATTGTGCATCTGTCAATACTTTTAAATTTCAAAACATTTTTGGTGAAATGGTAGTAAAATTGTCTCACCAAATACACTTTTCCAAGAAATTAATGCACCACTTCAATGAAAAATATTTTATTTGTAGTCAGAGGAGAAATAAAAAAGAAACATCTACAGAGTTAACCTACATAGTATTAGTAATTCTAATATTGTGTTATCGAGGGTTGACTTAACATAGAAAAAAAGTAAATTGAAAAAAAAATATTGTTGGAAAAAAGTTGACGAAAATATACAAGTGTCAATGACGAGTGTTTTCACCTCTACCAAGTATAACAGCATCACATTGTCGACTCATACTCAAAATTATGTGCCTTATTTCATTGTGGTCCACCCCAAATCATACCGGAGCCTCCACCAAATAATGTGGTTTGTGAAAATTTACATTGAGCATATTGTTCATTGGCATGTCGCATCGTAACACTCGTTCCTAGTCAGCCTCTAACCAACTAACCAACCTGGCAGCAATCCTAGGTGTTACGTTGTATTCCCTGAGTCGCTGGCGAACAGTTTCCGTACTGATTTGTATAACATGCACATCTCGAAACTGAATTTGTAGACTTCGATGTGTAACAAACCGTTGTCAAAGTACCAAAATTCTCAAATATCGATCCTTAATAGGGGTAGTTACACGATTACGTCCTTGCCCTGGTCTGCGAGCATGATTGCCTGTTTCACGAAATCTTTGCAAGATCCGTGTGATGGATGTGTGGGACACATTGAATCGACGACCAATTCGTCGGTAACTCAAGCCTTTTTCCAAAAGTATTCTGCTTGGACACATTCATCACGGTATAAATTACGTGACTGGCACTCCATAATAAACACAATTAAGAATGCTTTAGAAGTAGACCGTAACCGAATACGTCTTAAACTTGTTCAGATTTGCGAACTCAATAGGTACAAGTCGTGCTTCTTTTTATATTTTTGCGAATAAAAACTGAAGCACTGAACCACAGCCGAAACATATCGCATTCACAAATGGCATATACGAGGGGTTTACCAAATATAACACTGTAGTAGTTTTTATTAACGCCAACAAAATATTTTTAATTCTGAATGTAGTGCGTTAATTTATTAGAAAATGATATTCCAAATTTGAGACTTAATATTTCATTCTTCAGTAAACTTTAACATCTTATCAAAGACTATAACAGAAGTTAGTAATATATCCAATTGAACCTCGAAACAATAAAAAAATCATTACGTAAAATGTAAAACTCATGATCCATTCAAAATTGGACTCACAATTCCTTGCCTAACATTCTGTTACATCGATAATAATAAGATGTTCATAGTATACAATTACCAGATAATAAATAAAATACGATTTTATTCTTTATACTCGCTGTTATATACGTAATAAATTCACAAACTGTCAGGTGAGGTCATTTGAAAGACGACAACGTTTTATATCATTACTCTGTTGAACATCTCGTGAAAATTACCTAATAAACATGTTGATGGCCTCGGTCTCCCATCAATCTTTAGGAAAACATGAGTCGAATGTCTCAAAGAGCCATCCATGGTCATCGACCCTATTGAAGAAAAATACTTAATAATAATATTCATTTCAAAATTTCAGTACAAACAATAATACGAAATTACAATATACAGTCTGTGAAAGCCAAATGGAATAAATTCATTATTTCGGTTACTGTACATATTTTAAAAATTCCCGAAACACGTCAAATTTAAATCATAATTTGATATACTTTAACGGAAAAATGCTACCTACCTTCAACCCCCGTCAAATACAGGTGCAACTCCCAATTTTTCAAATGGGAAGTATAGGCTTGTGATATATCGTTTGTAAGGTGTCTTCATTCTCTATTCAAAAATGTTATCGCTTTCAAGTTTATTGCAACAATTGAGATAAAATATATCAAAATTATGTGGTTACCGAAATTCGATAAAATATACTCA
>WOGR01006849.1:0-12785 GCA_015342045.1 Leptinotarsa lineolata
TCAACGCAAACTTGTATATCCAGATATTCCTTCTGCAATAAAGCCGGTTCTTCATGGAGAAGGTTTATCAGTTTCAACACCTCCGACAAATTGGGAGGAAGATTTGGAAATGTATGATGACCAGGCAGGTTTCGATGATGTACCTGAAAAAGACGGTCCACGTTTTTCAAAAAATAAGTGATACAAAGCTCAAGGAAAGTATATTTGTTGGACGAAAAATTAAAAAATAATAAGTGATCAACAGTTTGATCAGAAATTAGGTAATGTTGAATCAGCTGCCTGGAGTTTTTTCAAAAGGGGACAAGAAAGTAGAAAATTACGAAACACTTGTAGAAGGACTACTTGAAAACTACTGCAGAATGGGATGTCGCATTTCTAACAAAACCCATTCCTTGCACTCCCATTTGAATTTTTTCCCAGAAAATTTTGGTGCTGTCAGTGACGAACAAGGGGAAAGTTTCCACCAAGACATACTGACAATGGAGCATCGTTACCAAGGGAAATGGGATAATGGGATGCAGCAATACTGGGGGATTATTGTTGGTTCCTTATGAGGGAAAACGAAACAATAAACGAACATTTGCAAAAAGGTTATGCACAAAAGACTTCATTTGAATGTTCTTTCATGTGTATTGTAAATAAAGTCTGTTGTCAACAAAATTTATTGCTTTTTTCTTGTTTTGATCTTATATTTCCCTATAATATGTAAAAAAAATTTGTATAAAATGAAAATATAACTCAAAATCTATACGTGATGGAAAATTTTTGATGTTGGATTCGCAATCAGGATGCTTCAATTAAACTCTCATGTATAACCATTATAATATTAGTCGCAATTTTTTTTCTCATTTGTTGGCTGGTGTAATTAGGGTATCAGAGCATAGTGACACAAGATTTCACTTCCGCCAGTATCAGTGATTTTTTTTACAGCGAGGGATGCCGAAGAGAAAATACTTTGAAGAATATCGGCATCAGTAAATACGCTTTCAACTCAATGCAACTCTTAGCATTTCCCAAGCTTTATAGACCACCTCCAGGAACATACGGTTCTGCACAGAGTTAGGAATAAATACAGGATCTTCTCAAGGTGCCAATTACATCTTATAGTCATGTTTTATTTACTTAAATGTTGATACTAATTGTTGAACATGTTATTTTCTAGTTACATATTATATTTTTTATTTATGTCACTTATTTACATATTTCATTTATTTAACAGAAATTTGTATAGAAAGCTGGGACAATCCCTCTAAATAAAAACGATTATTTATTAGAATTGGTTTTTATTTTCCCAAGTCGCACATCAGGAGAGGAACATTTACAATTTTATCAACAGGAAATTTATCAAAATAATAATATATGGCGGCGATGACGCAACGACGAAGATGCCATCTATGGGATCCTCAGAGAACTATTCTCGAATACCAAAGATAACGAGTTTCCCAAGGCGGTCAGTTGCAAAGCCAAGCTTCAGCACTGATTGCCGTTGAGATTCGTCCTGTCTTTCACTGCAACAAGTTGAAAATTGAAGCCCAAACACAATGCATTCATGATTCAACACAGACAGCGCTGTTCCGACCTGCCGTAGGCCTCATCAGTGGTGCTAGTCTGAATAACAAATGCATTGCTGCTCTTATAATACCTCAAAAATATTTCTCCAGAATCAGAATGTAACATTCTAGAAACTCTCTTATTCATATCAACTTTTTATTTGGAAAACTAAATTATGAGCTATACTATGAAAGTTCATTTCAGCAGTATTCGCTACTTTCGCACAGACACCGCTCTTAGAGCGCCTCAAGGATTTTCCTGTTGTGCTTGTATTTTTTTTTTAATATCTCTTCCTGAATCTTTCCATATTCATATAATTTAATTGGCAATTTCTTGAAATCTACTCATCAATTTTTAACCTATTGAGAGGATCACAGAGTGATCCATACAAAAGTATGGAAAATTAAAACTTCAAAGAATTGGATTGTCACTCGATAAGTAAATTTATCTGTATTTGGTATTGAATACTTTCATAAATTAAGTATTATTCGTCGTTTGGAACATTCTAAATGATATATCTTACAACAAAATGAGATTCTTTGTTTTCCTTGAGTTTTGTAGCGCCACCTTGCCAATCCATGATTAAGAACAAATGCCTAGAAAAACTACGGTATTGATCAAATGCACCGAGAGAAAAATATTAAAAGAAGAAGATCTCATGGGTATAAGGTTACATCCAACGTCATTAATTTGAGGTTACTTTATCGATTAAAAGTGAGTTTTCGAAAATTTTGTTCGTTTACCCAATAGTGATCAGTTCATATTCCATACCAAGATCTGCGGTGTGAAAACGTATTTCTCTTTGATAACTTGCATTTATTTTCTACATATTTGCTACCAACATAATGAATAGCATTGGAGAGGCTTGTAATGATTTGAAAAAGGAATATGATGCTTGCTTCAATACCTGGTTCTCAGATCACTTTCTGAAAGGAAATACAAATGACTCGATGTGTGCCCCTTTATTCAAAGTATATCAACAGTGTGTCAAAGTAAGTTCAAGTATCAGACCAATACCAGAAGCAATATACTTTTCTGGAAAGTATTTTCCATTAGACTTTTCATATTTCAATTCTTTCAGTTTCCCACCAATTTCAAGTGGTAAAGCCCACAGGCTTTGGTTCTAGAATGAAAAACTACATCATGAAAAATTATTGAAGTTTCATTTTTTGAAGAAATAAAATGTTTTCCTTTTCTAGTTTTTCATCAATAAGTATATAGAAAGAGAAACTTTATCAAAGAAATGTAGATCATGCCCAAAAGTTTCTTTTCAGATTCAAAGTGACAAAAAACCATGCAAAACACCTATTTTCAATTATGAACATTTAATTATATTGAAATTGCACATGACGAGTACTGATATAAAATTTTAATCTCCAGGTGGACTTCTTGAAGTTTCAGCTTCATCAGCATGTTTTTTGAATAACTTTCACTCAATCCTTGCAGAAAATGTTGATAACATCTGTTTCAATTTCATTGTAATTGGTTAGGTTACAATTTCTGTGTGATTCAATAAGTTTTACTCAATTTGTTCTTTTTCTAGAAAGTTTTCCATTCTTAAATGTTATGGGGAAGCAGAAAGTGTTTGAATACTGTAGAAAAATGTTTATCAAGAATTGTTAACATGTTCTGTATTTTGACTTATTATTTTGTGTTTGCTTCATTTCAATGGTGTAAAATATTTGTCATGAATTACAATTACTGTAAATATACGTTTCTTCACAGAAAGCTATGAAGGATCAGAAAATAGATTTGCAAGAGGTGAATAAAGATGTCTTAGGAACAGATGATGAGAAGAAACAACCTCAGAAGTCATGATATATACAATCAAAACCCAATGGGGTACTGCCACCTACAAATCTGTTCAATAAACAGGGACCTGCATTAATATAAGCATTGCTTATGGTTCGCACAATATGAAAGCACTAAAATAACCATGACACGGTCGGTCCACTTCACCAAGAATGATGAACTGAAGAAGGAAAAAGCCAAGTACATTTTTTTTGAAGATGTTTTGACTCAAATAAAAAATCCAATCAACAATTAAAATGGTTTTGGGTATCAGAGAAAATATTTTTCAACACATTTTCCTAGATATACGTTTTTAGCCTTAGACAAAGTTTGCTGTTGAAGTTTTCTAGCTGTTTTTTTTCTGAATCACAACAATTGGGAATGTATTCATCATTGTTTATTAAAGTATACCTTACTTGCGGAAAAATGTATGAATTATTTATTTTTGTCTCAACATCCTGAAAAAAATAAAGTACATATTTGCGACCCATATGTAACTGTGACCAACATAAGTTTTATACATACTTTTACCAAATATTTATAGTTAGTAGCAAAAATCAATTTAGGTATTGATGACTTCTAATGGTAATAATTTGTAAGTATTACTAGACCTGTACTGTTTTCGAATTGAAATGATACCAATGGCACACAATACCACACAGCAATAAAAAAGCAACTTATAGATTTTTCCAGAATTGGTCCTGATATATTTTCCACATAGCACTAATCATTATTCAATATTTTCAAAATTAGAATATATCTAGTGTAGATTATGAATGTTTTTTATTTTATTTCACTTGAATACCTGAACATTGTTAAATAAAATAAATTAAGATAAACTAATGAGTTATTTATTTTGAAACAAACAAAGTTTCAGTCTTTATAAAAAACGGATTAAAAGGAAAAGTTTGTTAGCAAACAAATCGAAAAATTGATTATATAAAATATTTCACAAATTAGATTGGTTTCAAATGACATTGCTTGCCATGAAGAGTAGACCACTTGCATCTCTTTTAGAGATTGAGTAAATAATTTTGAGACATTTTCAAGTTTTCAAAGTATAGAATGACATTATATAGTAAATGAATGTTCTTGTTTTCAACATCAGAAAACGTCTGAAATTCAATAGATACCTCTCCATCCAATTTAATTATGTTGAAATCAATAATACTAACTGGAATTTGATGATTAAATTTAGTTCTGATAACTCAGTGGAATATGATACCAACTTAAAAAAATTATCTATATTAACTATATTTTTCAAGCTGTATAACATCAAAAACTACCCTATATAATAAACTGGTACTGAGTGGTAATTATTCAATTTATTTTTCAGTTATTCATTTAACACACATAACAGACAATTTTGCATTGAAACCTAAAAGACTTTCACCTATAAAAAAACAGCTTTGTAGATTATTCACCACTATGGATCTGAAAGAACAGCTATATTTAATAAAGCACTCTTGAAATAAAGACCTGTTATTGAATAAAGGAGGGTTTAATTATGAATATTAATTTATGAGCAAAACATTTTGTATAAAATAGAACAGAAACAAGTACCTACAGATACTTAAATTATTTACAATATTTTAGTGATAATCAGATCAGATGTCTTTTACGAAGCCTTTTTTGAGAGGTACATCAAAAACCACGGGTAAGTTGTCTGGTATATAGTTGATATCACATGTGGAAGCATTTATGAAAATTATCTTACCATCGGATGTCACTCCATAACCTGAAAAATCAGAATATTACAATTACTGAAATTATTCTTTTAGCGAATGTATTTAGTAATGGTATTTTCATTCCCACCTCCTGTCACAGGAGTTAAGCCACAAAAAACTGTATATACTAACTTCACATAAAAAAGTTTGTCATGTTAAAAAAACCACAGTTGGTAAAACGGGCGTGGAGTTCTAATGTTTGAATAAAAATAAATACTGAAATATAACAGTTCTACTCACGAGACCAACATATTGATAAATAATGTCCCTCTCACCTTCATGAATATGTCCAAATACGTGATACTTTGGTTTAACTCTTTGCTGGACAGTGTTCAAAAGCTCTACACAACCAGCTCGTACACCAGAACACACCAAGTCCCCATGGCCTAATGGTGGCGTATGTGTTATCAGAATATCAATATCATTAGGTATTTTGTTCCATTTGGAGAGACATTCTTCTCCCCGTGTCAAATTGAAAGCCCAGTTTCCAAACTCTGGCTGCCTAAAAATATTCACTCTGGTAATATTAGAAACAAAAAACTGGAAGTGAAGAGGTTTATATAAACACAGAAATGCAATACGACAACTTGATATTGGGATTAAATGACTCATTATTGTTAAAGGAACATAGACCATATGCAGGTATTTTCAATGGGTGAAAAATAATGCGTTATAGAAATGTCTTTTTATATAAATGTTTGAAGTGCTAGAAATCGCACGTTAAAAGATAAGACCCCGTTAATCCATAGCTCACATAAATTTCAACTTCTGAATAAATTTCAATTCATCTAATATGAGCCCAATGGGTAATGTGAAAAAAATGTCGCTGACTTTTGTTTGTTTAGAACAATTTTCAAAAAATACAAGTATTGCCCACATAAAATTCGAAAGGTGGATAATTTAAAACCTGATGACTATAAATGTAGAAATGGTTTCTGTAGATGGCTGTTGAAGAAGAACCACATTAACAATAAGATTGATTTCAAAATGTGGACAGATAAAAGTAGGCTCACCAATAATGGAAAAATTACAATGTTTACTTTTATTGGAGTGATGAGAACAAGTGTCTTACTCATGATACAAATTTGCAAGAAAGCTTTGGTATCAATGTTTGTATTGATATATTGAATGGAATTGTGATAGGGCCTTACTTTATTGATGACAGTTTGAATGGGGATAGTATTCAGATTTTCTGCAACAAATTTTCCCAGACTTCATGGAAAATATTCAGCTGAACATTTTACGGAATTACAGATATTATCAGCATGATGGTGCACCTGCACACTGGATTATGCAAGAATTGTTTGAATAGATAGAAAAGAAGAAAAGACTCAAAATATCATTTAATAAAGCTACACTCACCAAGGGGTCCCATATAACTTGATTCCATATATTTCTAATCCACTGTCTTCCAAATATATGCAGTTTGTAAGGTACTGCCTGATATTTTCAGTGTTCACAGCATCAGCAATGTTATCTTTGGTATGCCCATAGTTTGGCACCTCATCCTCTATGTTTTCTGAACAGCAAGGTCTGGACAATGCCTTTTGTCTGAAGACATCTATGAACTTCTTATCAAAGCTGAGTTCATGGTTCCCAGCAATAACAACCTTATATCTATGCGGTAAAGATCCTAAATGAGAACAACTTGCATATTCATCAACATGCCAAAATTATTTATTAGTGTTTTCAGAGATATACTGAATAATTGACGATTTAAACCTGAACAGTGAAACAAGCAGCAAGGTACTCAACAGGTATCAAAGTAAATTATGTAGTATATTAGCAAGACAAGGTGCAGCTTCTTATTTGAAACACATGGTTGTAAATGGTACAAATGTAATTTTGAACGAAGCTTGCAAGTGGAAATATTTCAAACTGAAAATATCTTTGTACTGGTCTATATAGATGTACTTGCTGTAAATACTCAAGAGGCTTTACGCCCTGCTACGTTCACTATCTCTGTTCAAAATATCAACTTAGTATTTCTCTGAAAACACTTCACAAACCTAGCCATTCATTGAACTGCACAACTTCTTCTACTTGTCCGCACTTCGTGAAGTCACCTGCATGTATAAAAACATCACCATCAGGTATATCGAAATTGATATTTCTTATTAGAGAATGAGTGTCACTCATACACACGAATCTAACTTTATCCTGTTCAACTGGTTTTACGGGTATTCTAACATTTAACTTCAATATCTTTTGGCTTTTGGATATTTCTTTCCATGCCGTATTTGGATCTTTTGTTAGGTAATGAACAGCAACTTCAGAACTCATTTCCTTTGAAAAGAGTAACTTTGTTGGTGCCTTACAATAGATCACTACTGACTACTGAAATTTTTTTTCGATATTGAATCATTTTTCTATTATTACAATCTCCATACGATAGATTTTACTTTACATATGTACGCAATATCAATACACAAACTACACATATTTTTAAATTGATATAAATAAATTCAAAAACCTTAGCACAGAACAACCTCATTAAGAACAATTTATGTTTTGTGCTTACAATCGATCGTCAGAGGTTAGAGACAGCATCCGTCTTTTACAATCGATCATCAGTGGTTAGAGACAACATCCGTCTTGATCGTCAAGCAAAGATAATTATTGACGGTTTTGACAGCGTGTCAAGCGATTTTTTTAACATGCACAATACTTTTTTCGAAGCAAAAAAATCCTAAGAATACTTATATCATGTGGAATATGTCTTTTTCAGTAATATCAACGAGTTTAAGTTGCACCTAGTTTTCGGATTCGAACACAGGACCTCAATAGGTAAATCAGTGATTGAAAAAAAATATTTAGGTACATATCTACTCCGTTGAATGGAATTAATTCAGCTACAACCAGTTTAATGAATGGAACATTCAATATTCAAACTACATCTACGAAATGTTCAATGGGAAATGATAGGATCAAAATAATAATTTTTGATGTACCAAATATATAAATTACTCGAGTGTCCCCCTAAGATTCGTTAGTAGATCCTATTATATCTAATCATATATGCCGATAAAACTCCTATTATTAAATCAGAAAAGTCGAATACTAATCTAGGAGTTATTCCATCCATTACAGGTTTTACCAAAGCAAGCTACAACAGTTATTTAAGAAGGTTCAGCCTGTTGATTCGGCACAGTTTTTATAACACATGATATGTCTTTCGTTTTATTTTGTTCACTGAGAATTGACCTAATGTAATATTTAGCTGAGGCGTGACGTGGTAATCCAACGACTATCACCTATGAATCTTTTCTCGCTTAATCTAAAGTGGATGGAAAAATGTAATTATTTGCGTTAACAATTCAGGCTATTACTGAAATACTGTTTTTTGGTAATTTGAAACATCAAGTACCTTATGTGAAACTCAAGTTAAATAAAATACTCGAACCTGAAATATTCAACATACTGAGAGTATGTAGTTACTTCACCCTAAATGTCATACCTCATCGACTTTACCTATACACTGTGCGTAAATGTAACTGGTTGTCTTCTTTAGGTATGTATTTATATCAACATTTTCATGTTTCCTATATAGTTTTTTATTGTCTCGGTAGGGAACAGACGTTATTGTTATCATCATTAAGCTGACCTAAATATTTTTGTACAATGAAGTTATTGAACAGAGTAAGAGTTTGGAAATCCATGATTAATCAACTGGATCAGTTGGTTTACCATACCTACTGTCCAAGCATAATACATATCATTTTTGGGAACCATTTAATTATGTAGTGTACTAGAAATTATCAATATTGCTAAATCTTAGAAACCTTGTTAATGCATTTGGTGTATTTTATAAGTTATATGGAAAAATGAGTAAGTACATGTGTATAGTGAAAAAAATCTCCGTTATCACTCCTGTCAGGTCCTTTCCCCGATGCTCCAATAAAACGCATGCGTTGGAATCAATAACCTCTCCCAAAGAAAAGTGCTGCAATTCACGCCCCATGATCAGTTGATACAGGCTCCTTCTTCTCTAGTGCATTTCACTGCTGCAAGATTGAAATTGCCGCATATTTCTATCAGAAACTTACTGAGATCAGTTTCTGGGGGTGCCACAATTGTACTTCAGTATATAGAGTCTATATACAAAGATTGAACTCTCGATTTTTTTGAGCACAACGAATGATGACAATAGTGATATGAATAAAAGAAGTGGGCTGAGAAAATTGCCCCGAAATACACCTTTCTGAAAGTGGCTGACTCCTGAGCAGATGTAATGAAAAGGAAGTCCTCCAGGATGTTATGAGTTGTTTAAGGTTTTTCATTTTATCGGGCACCGCAAGGCATCTGAGCAATGCAAGTGCGTCGCGGTAATCGATCCGGGTCGTAGAGAAGTTATGCGTGGACTGTATCGAGTTCTGCTGTGAACATCTATCGATGAGTAGTTTCTCTTTACATCCAGCGACTTCTCTCTTCGATCCTCTCTACGACGAATCTTTGCTTTTGGAGATAAGAACGGTCCACCCCACGACAAACCAACCTGGAATCTGCTGCTTTCACTTCAACCATGAGTTGAATTCTCTGGTTAGATGGCGGTGGATGCTTGGCAGCTGTATATTCAGCCCATCCGGGTTGAGAGCAGCCCATATCCGGGCGGCTCTCAGCTCCATTTAGAAACTAGCCTGATCAGATGTAATGCAAAGGGAGTCCTCCAGGGTGGTATGAGTTGTTTAAGGTTTCTCATTTTGTCGGGTACCGCAAGACATCTGAGCAATGCAAGTGCGTCGCGGTAATCGATCCAGGCCATGGAGAAGTTATGCTTGGACTATATCAAGTTCTGCTGTATATATCTATCGATGAGCAGTTTCTCTTTACATCCAGCGACTTCTCTCTTCGATCCTTTCTGCGACAAATCTTCGCTTTTGAAGATAAGAACGGTCCACCCAACGATAATAAACCAATCTGAGATCTGCTGCTCTCACTTCAACTATGAGTTGAATTCTCTGGTTAGATGGCGATGGATGCTTGACAGATGTATATTCAGCCCATCCGGGCTGCTCCCAGCCCGGATGGGGTAAATATACATGAAAAAAACTGCCAGGGCTTTTTGGACGTCACTCGGGATTATTGGGCAGCGCAGTTCGTGCTCAGGGTGTCTAAGCTCTCTACTGAAAGCTTCGAACTGTACTAGAGCTAGACTGTCCAAGTTGATACGATCATCTTGAGTTCAATCAGGTGTGGAGCCTAGCTCCCTTACCCTTTCGGCTGTCTGTTGTCAGAGGGACAAATGGGATGTGGACTGAGTCGAGGGAATTTGCGACGGCAAGATGGTCCTAACGGACATCTGTGCCGCCTTTCACGGGGTTACCCCTACCTGGCTGGGGTGGGAGGGATGAAAAAGTTATTCACCCTTTAACGGAGGATATGAGGGCCTCATTCGACAGAGTGTCTGGGCCTTCTATATCGAGAGGGGTCGTCTACAGCATAATCTATAGCTTTCCTAACCAACTGTTTGGGTATTCAATAAAAAATGCCAGTGGATCTTCAACGAAGGCAACATCAACGGAGGATGCTAACGATTCTCGTCTACTAACAAAATCAAGATGGGTTGTAGAAGTGAGAAACGGCCATCTGAAATCTATATTCAAATTTTTCCTATAGACCATGCAGATTACTCATCTTCCACATATTGGAGATTTTCACAGAATTGCAGGGCCTATAATTGATATATATCATCCGCCAATTCACATGGAAGGACCTGATGCGGCGCTAGCACGTAAATTATTGGGGAAGCAGAGATAACCTAACATTCTTCAAGCTTTGGTGGAAATTGAAAATCTGAACACCAGAAGTGCTCAAAGGTGGCTCTGGTTGAATTCCCAACGAATGGCAGATTTTCCCATTTCAACATTAGATTATCTAAGGGAACTTTCGATAAGTGTTTATAAAATTCGTTTAGCTCCATCTCTTATTCAAAATAAATTTCAAAGATAGAAAGATGAGGAAGAATTTCAACTTGACATATTAACAAATGTAGACAGAATTCCAGAACCTGGACTAATAAGGGCCAGGAGTTCCTCGTGATTGATGAAATCGACTAGACAGAAGAAGATGATGACAATGAAAAAATTCAAGGGTATTATTGTACTTGCAAGTCTGAAGCTCGTACTCTAGGTGCATGCTCACATATAATCAGCGTTTTGTGGTTCATGGGATATGCTCGACAGGAGCAAAATATTCGCTACCCCTCTACAAGACTCACATATGTTATATCTGATGCCGTTAATAGACGTCAGCAAGTTAATCAATACAACTTACCGGAGCTCATTGATAACTAGGTTTTTTTGTCATATTTGAACAGTTTAGATCTCCCTGCTCCAAGTTTATTTTGTTTATTGTTATTTCCATTCTTTTTGTATTTTCAGTGTTTCCCATTTTATTTCCCTTTGAAATATTCGTGGTGATATTTTCTTTGGAATTGAAATAAATGTATGTTGTGTCAGTATTTTAATTTTTTTAATATTCTTTGATATATTTTTTAAATTGAAATTTCCATATGAATGATTGAAATATATCACTTTTTTTAATATCGTTTGAAAAACCTTGCCTCTGATACAACTTTTTTTCAGTTGATAATGATCGAAGTGTCAGTTGGTTCAATATGGTGTCTGGTTTTCGCCGTTATTTCAACATTGGTCATTGAAAATCATTCACCCTGTACATAGTGATCATCTTTTACCAAACTCCTGAAGTGAGAATTGAAAACGAAAAATATGACTATGAGCTGGGTGGAATATGTGGATAACTGAGTTAGTCTTATCTGTAAACTTTCAACATCTTAAAGAGAAAAAAGTGACCATTTTCCAAGGTTGGTCCAATGGACACTTTTGATCAGCTTGAACTTCATCATATCAAAAATTCTGCGAATCAATTACAGGATGAGTCATAAAAAATCTCCTTTTTGCAATTTTTGTCATCACCTAGTGTTTGTCTCATACTGTAAATCAATTTCGTTGAAGACCTGTGTTGAAGTATGAAAAAATTTACAAAACGTCACCAGAAAAACTATTTTTTCTTGACCCACCCTGTAATTGACCTTCCCTGTAAAAAATGTTGAATAAATCAATTTTGAGATAATCATTTAAACGATAAGCAAATCAGTGTTACTTGATTTGGTCGCCTCTTCACTTCATAGGGTTGATTGAAAATTTCATTTTGAATAATGCCGCACTCACCCTGTATGAAACAATATTTTTCTTCAGAAACCAGTCTGAAAGTATTGCTTTATGTGCAAGCAATATTCGTCGAGCAGAACATTTTTATTTAGGATGTTTTCCTGAAAGAAATATTACTCCACTTATCAATTTTGACACCCCGTTTCTCGAAAACTAGCCATAGGATTGGGTTGGGCCCTCAAACACGCTTGATCAGCTTGACTTGAACTACATCATATCAAAAATTCATTGGATTTCACCGGTACCCATTTTCCATAAGAATGGTGCAGGGTTCTTTAGAGTGACATCGTATTCGACAGATATTTTCAGAGAAAATCTTCAACTGACTTATCCAGGTTGCTTATCCAATTCGCAGAAAATATTACGCTATTTTGCACAAGCACTTCTTCTTCTCCCCCGACAAATGATTTACATACTATTTTCAACAAACTTTTGAATTTTTTTCCTTTTGAAATGATTCACGATATCTATAAAATCCATATAATAAATAATGAAAGAAAAATGGCACTCACGAATGTCTCAAAAA
>WOGR01006850.1:0-12785 GCA_015342045.1 Leptinotarsa lineolata
TTTGGAATATGATGAAACAGCAGAGCATATACTTTGTGCCTGCCCCGCCGTGAACCGAATCAGGTTTTCAGGTAGGACCACACTCTTACCATCTGACCTGAAAGATCACTCACCATACAAACTAATCGGCTTCGTCGAGAAGCTGGGTTTATGTGGTCGAAGTCTTTGTTTTTCAAGGGTTTTGATAGGTTTAAAAAACTACCGAATGTAATTAAAATAGCCCATCTCTGAACATGTTCAAAAACGAGCTGAAGAAATTTGTTTTGAATGTACAAATATGATACGTATTATGTGTTACCTGTAGCTATAATTTTCTGTCTTGAAATATTATCATGCTTATCTTATTGATCAACTTGAAAATGCATTCATCTAATGTTTGTCATATATTTCAAATCATTTCAATATGCACCACATACCTTTCTTTCTTACCTACCGTAATAGTCATAGAAATTCCAAATGTATGAGTACAATTATAGTTCATTTTCAATACATAATCTTTTATCATTTTCAATCATAGGATGGCGACGATAAGGGAACTTCTGAGCATAAATTCGAGCTGCATCAGTTGCATTCTTTTTTGTTTCTCCGTAAATTAGCAACATTTCATTTTTCTCGTTTCTAGTATAATTTGCCATATCTAATCATAAACTACACAACAAATAATTTTTTAAGTGACAGCATACTCATTAGCCTATTTGTTTAGGGTTTAGGTAGTCCTAGCAACAACTTCAATTGTTTGTCACATAACAGGACTTAGTGCATAAGTATACCGAATACGTATTATTTGTTATTAGGTACGATCGTTTCTTGTAATTATTCAGAAAAATGGAGAAAATAAAGTGAGTGTGTGGCATCAAATTATTCGTAGGAAAATGATCTTTCACAAAAAGCCGACAAGCCACCCTTTCCATTTGAAAAATTCATATCTGCGACTGTGAAATAATTCTTGAAACGACTGTGAAGTCATAAGCCTCACAGTCGTAGTTTTCCCACGTTACTCGATCAAGAATGAAGCGATTTACACGATCCATGGCATTCTAGATCAAAAAATAAAAATTGGAATGAAATTTTATTTATCAAATATTGACAAATGAAGTATTGCTGGATTTAGAATGTCATTCTCGATCGAAATAATTAAAAATATATGGGATGTCCCATTCAAAAATCGAAAGTTGAGATCATTTCCAGTCAAACGGGAAGTACGGCAAAGCAAGTAAATATATCAAAAAATGCAAATTATACTATAATACACAACCCCAAATTGTTTTTCTATCTCAAATAATAAAAAAGTTATTGGGGTGAGACACCTTAGAGAATCAACCGGTATAGTTATAGAGCATTTAAAATAAAAATACAAGTTTGTATGTGCCAATTCTCAACTGATCGTTCTTTGTTTTCTTTTCAGTTACTATTCGGGCTTTTTTAATTCGTTCCCGATTTCAGATTGTTAAATATTGTTGCACATATGCTAGTGATTTCCTGTATTATTAACATTTTTAGATGGATATATTTCAAGTTCCTTTGGCACTTATATAAATTTATCTAATATTCCATGTATATCAAATACCTTGCATATGCATTAAATTCCCAGTATAAAAAGATTTTCCACGGTTCGGATATAAATTAGAAAATGATACTTTCCTACCTTTATTTATAAACGAAAGAACATTACCAAGTGACCTTAAAAACCATGTAAATGTAAGAAAGCCTGTAAAACTGCTACATGCTATTGCAGAAAAAAATGATATTATATAGTTGCATACTTTTACGTGACTGAATCTGAATACTGTAAAAATATAATATAAGAAAATAATATTGATAATGAATAAATAAAATGTTTTTAAATCTTGTTTCATCATTTCATACTTCTACATCTAACACCTTCGTTTGAAGGTTATAGATGTAGATGAAAAAATAATATAAACCGATAGAAAATCGATTTTAATTACATGTTCCCCTTCAAACTTCAATAACTTTTGTAGAATCAATTTTAGAAAAAAAATCAAGGACAGATTGTAGATAATTCAATCAATAATAACATCGCTCTCTTTCAACATTTTGATAAAGTTAACAGTTTTTAAGATAACGACAAATAATATTATTCAGGGAGGCCGATGCAGCGTAAGCACACGTAAACAAAAAACAGATGATTTTTTTCTAAATCTCAATTAATGACATTATTAACTAATGAATAAGGAATTAAATATAGAATAGAGAAAATAACTTGTGTCTAATTTTTATTTGAGAATTGTTTAATAAACCGAATTCGGTCGTAACAAACAAAAATTATCTGCTCGTGAACAGATCAGCTATAAAAGAGGTCAGTGGGTTACGTGCATTCGTGCTGTCTATAGAAACAGTTGTGGAACTAGAGGTCATTCCTTGCAGAGACAAAAGTTATTTTCTCCATCCCATATTTATTATGAATTACTACGAAATAAATAGGTTATCAATCGAACAAGGTATAGGGAATAAAACAATTTTTGTTCTTTATATATTTTTCATAGGTTGAAATTACCCAAATTTTAGATTTTTCTAACCTCAAAAAATTTATAACTCCATAAATATTAATTTTATTGCGGAAAGTCATAAGACCTTTTTTATTTGTACTTCAATACAAAATTCAAAAAAACTTGCCCGGTTAGTAGAATGTCAAGAGGATCACATTAAAAAAATTGTGGTGGAATAGTTTTCGGTAGTCATGCGCTGATTCCTCCTGGACTAATTAATATACAGGGTGTTTCAAATTCGATCCTCAACATTGAGATATCGGAAACTATGACAGATACGAAGATGGTTAAATTGAGGCAAAGTTGCTCATTTACCTGACTAACAATATGCCGTTGAGAAAGTTCTGAAATTCCGAGTATATTCGGAGAAATCCGGGAAAAACAAATTTTGGAAAATGATTTTCAATTTTCTCTGGCTTTATTTTTCGAAGGATTCGAAAATGAATTGCACTTCCACATT
Organism: Leptinotarsa lineolata; assembly: GCA_015342045.1. Classification (NCBI taxonomy): domain Eukaryota; kingdom Metazoa; phylum Arthropoda; class Insecta; order Coleoptera; family Chrysomelidae; genus Leptinotarsa; species Leptinotarsa lineolata. The sequence continues at coordinate 2,971 of WOGR01006850.1, forward strand.
GCTACTTTTTCCTTGCTACATAAGTGTGTTTTCATATTTGCTTTCCGACGTTTCGTAGCAGTGTTTAGATGCTTTTGTTGAGATTGTAGTAGGGAGAAATGTCATTAGTGTCAAATACATCAGCATTGTAAAAACTGAAACTCCTGGACATCAACATCAAAGGGATCGACGCTAAGTAGGACTAAAAAAATTGTTCATTCCGTTAACCAGCTGACTAACGTCAACCCTCAGAAGTCGAAACTTGTGCGAGCAATGGATTAACGAGGCCTTACCTTTTAACGTGTGATTACCCAACACGGTGGCCCGGCGGGGAATCGAACCCCGGTCCTCCGCTTGAAAGGCGAATGTGCTAACCTCTACACTACCGAGACTACTGTATAAAGTATATTGTGCGAATATCATATCTTCGAATCTTTAATATTACCAACACCTTATTTTGCTATAACGGGTTTTGTGAACCTTTATAAGAAATGTGTCATCAGTTTACTTGTTTGGTATTTCTTCAGACTAAGACTTCAGAGAGCAATTTTCATATCTATAACAAAAATCAAAACGCAAATTCGTCCTAAAGTATTGAAATATCCTAACACTATCGATTATTTCCAAGGCTCCATTTGCAGCAGAGGTATTTGCTACTGATGGAGGCACACAAAATTTTTTTGGAAATTTGGGGAAAAAGCATTTTGGCTTTCTACTTCCCAATCTTCATACAAAAATTGTGGGAAACTCCTGAAGAAACTATTGGCAAATTATATATTACATCATAAGTCATTTACGTCATGAAGGTTTGCCTTCTTCAATTGGATCATTTTCCTTGATCATGTGTAAATACATTTTTTTAATTTCAATTAGGTCACAATTTGACAATGAAAAAGATATACAATGCGTATATCGAAATTTTTTTAATAAAAATTACATGGTTCTTTCAGGCAAAAAATAAGTATCTAAATGAGAAAAAAGCTTCAACGTTAAGCCTTCTTCAGCATCGAAGAAAAATGTAGAAAACTTTTAAAGAAAGAAAAAATACAAACTGAATGTAAGTAATGATTATCAAGTAATTAATGTTCATATGAAAGTAGTTGTTTTGAAAGGACATTTTCCTTTTGTGTAATTAAATTTTCAGGTGAAAGTAGTTGTTTCAAAAGTATTTTTCTTCGAGTTTGTATCTGGCAGAAACTTTTGAATATGATCATATCTTTTTATAGTTTTTACTGGTATTATTTTCCTTCTTCCATTTATCGGAAGTTTCCCATATTTTTGTTACAAAAAATAACAATTAAAAAGGTACATTTTCAAGAGAGATTAATTTTTGGGAAAGAATGGTTTTGCTTTCTAATTCTCCATTTAGATACAAGAAATGTGTATTCTTCCAAAGAAAGGAAGCAATCAATTTCAAAAAATTAACTCTACAAAGATGTGTATATCATGCAAAGAAGTAACTTTCAGACAAACTGGAAGAAAAAGCTATTTTGAAATAGCTATTTTCATTTAAACATTCAATCACATGAAAGAAAAATACTTTTATATGAACGCTGAATAATAATATTTATTCGTATTAGCATACAGCGTAGGTAGATATACCCGTCAATTTAAAAAAGTTGATCATAGTGTGCAGCATAAGCTAAGACATTATATTTTTTAAAATTTACACATAAGATGAAAAAGAATAAAATTTACATATAAGATAATGAAAATACAGGCTGACTATTAGAGTACCGATTGACAATTTGGGGGTACACACACTAAAATTTCATACACTGTTCCGTCATAGCAAGCTAGATTCATAATACTCAGATGATAATAAACTCTTCGACTCAATATGGACTTTGTCAATTTGAAATTGGTTAGAGATTCATTTCTCTGATTTCTCGAGATAGACGATTGTAGAGTTTGATTCCCAAATAGTCCGGGGATTTTTCAGTTCGAGATACAGGTGTTACCATGTGGTAACTTAAGTCTCATTATTCTTTTCTGTTTAATAAATACTTTCTCAGAGTTAACAGCGTTACCCCATAGACATACATTGTATGAAAGATGACTATAAACTAAAGAATATACACTAATGATAGTACTCAAATTCAATGTTTTCTTCAATTGTACAATGGCATAAAATGCTGAGTTAAGTTTCTTACAGATATTATCTATGTGTTTGTCTCAAGTCATACTAAATACACAACTGATTTGAATAAAATGAGAACAGTACAAAAACTACAGAATCACGCAATGAGGATTATTTTGAGATGTGACAGGAGTACCCCTATATATTTAAAGGTAAATACTCTGGAAGGGTTATCTATAGCCAGTAGTCTTACATATTTAATGATGATATATATTTACAAAATGTTGCATAACCTTCATATTTTGACAAATTTGTAATTTTTAAATAATCAAATCAATCAGTATAATACTTGAATAAGAAATAATTCGTACGTAAATAATCAAACAAAAACGTTCAACACTAAAACATAATTTTTGAAGGAATTATCAAGTATAATAGTCTATCTGAAAATGTAAAGTCAAGAAATTTATTAGACTATTTAAGAGACCATTAAGGTGATACCAAATTATCATGTTTTTTGTATTTTCAGTTATCATACTTATTAACAAATATCAGCAGATTTTTTGTTTTTTTTTTCTATCATTGTGTTCATATGTATATTAATATCAACATTATTATCATTGTTGTATATTAGAATATACCCTATTTGAATAAAGCATTTCAATTTCAACACCAAAAGATTTATTTTCTGATTATACGAAAAACACTTTCTATTCAGTTTGTATTTCAAATATTCATAATGGAATCGAATCAGATATCATTCACAGGACTCCTACACAATATAAATAATTAAAAAAAGTGAAATTTCATTTACATGGAACATTTTTTTCGCCATTAAGACACTTGCCTCATCGGCTCTTCAGTAGCAAATACGGATAACATAATAAGAAAAAACACTCAATTCGTTCATAAAATTGAGACTGTCATAACTTATTGCTTCTTTCTTTCCTTGGAAGATTCCCACACTTTTAGTATCAAAATTAAGAACTAGAAAGCCAAAATCTTTCTTTCCTAGAAAGTTTCCTTCTCAAAAATGATCATAAAAAGAAAATCAGTAGCATAATAAAACGATTACATATTGGATATAAAACTTTATTGACGTAAATACACAAAAACATATTTACCTCAAAACAATAATTCCAATTACTACCGGAATTAACTTCTAACTTTAAAATTATTTGAACCAAAACTACCTACCTAAATGTTGCAATTGTTTTTGAAACCCAGCATTAGGCTTAATACAACTTCTTGCTGTTTTAACAACATTGTATGCTTGTGAATAACTATATTTTTTATCAATCAAGAGATAACCGATTACAACAGATGAAGAACGACTAACACCTGCATTACAATGAACTAGAATATTATGATTCTGTCTTACAGCATATTCTATAAATGGTATACACTCTCTTAAAATTGGAGTAAGATTTGTTTCTGGCAAATCAATGCAGTCAATAAATTTATAGGTTATATGATCATATGCAATAGGAGCTTCTACTCCTATACTCAAAACAAACTTGATATTGAACTCATTCAAAACTTCTATTTCACAACAATCCTGGGAACCTAGATAAATATTATCTATTATTTTAGCAGGAATTTTATCAGGCATTTCATCTACCACAAAACCATACTGCTTCCCAACAAACTGAGGATGTTCATCTTTGATTTCTTTGAAAATTCTTCCATCTACATACTTAACAAAAGTGACAGTTTTTTGCAAATTTTCTTTTTGCCGCTTGATGGACTCTGAGAAATTCATATTTAAGAGAGTGAATAAGATGTTGCATAAAAGACTTAACTAATTAGTTCTCACAATATAGGTACAAATAACATGAAATGTTTCCCAAAAGTAATGAAGGTCATCATTTAATAAAAATAAACAAACTGTTTCTGAGAAAAAATATTCTTTACACCATAAATAATTTTAACAAAAGGTTGAATTAATAATTTTATTCAGTTTGAATTCACTAATTACGAATGTTACAATGTCCGTTCTACTGTTAAACACAAAACTGGATTCTGTTGGATCTAAAATAGTTCTACACTTAGTTTGCTGAAGGAGACCTACTTCTAGACTTGCTTCTATCTTTGCTAGCAGAACGTGACCTGGATCTGGATCTATCTTTGGATACCTCACGTGACTTGGAACGCTTATCGGGTGTTGGTGAATGAGACCTAGAGCGGGAGCGTTCTACAGACTTTTTTCTAGAGTTTGATCTGGAGCGATCATTTGACTTCTTACGAGAGTTCGACCTCGAACGTGACCTTGATTTTGACTTTTCGCGGTCTGCCTTAGCACTAGCTGAACGAGACCTAGACTTGCTTTTGGAATGGGAACTGCGCCTGGATCGACTACGCGACCTGGAACGCCTGGCAGAACGACTGCGTGATCTACTGCGGCTGCTATAAGAAGTTGAGCGCCTACTTTTTGTTTTCTTGTCTTCTACGAGACGGATTCGTCTGCCATTCAACTCAGTGTCATCGAGTTTCTCAATAGCAGTTTTCAAGTCAGAGTACGAAGCAAATTCTACCACACCCTCATTGCGATGCTGTTTGTGGGCATCAGCATAGGTAACTTCACCAGCCTGGCGCATATAATCTTTCAAATCTTGCCAACTGATGCGGGATGACAGATTCTCAACAACCAATCGGTAGTTAGTGCGGGTAGGTGGCCCATACCTTTCATGGGAGCGGTGGTCATTATTGCGGCTGCTGCTGCTGCTACTGGTGGACCACTGATCTCGACCTCTGGGTGTCCCTCGGGCTCTTTCCACAGTCACACGCTCCCCTAAAAGTTTTTTACCGTTTAATTCATACACAGCATCATCTGCATCTCTATAATCGTCAAACTCAACAAACCCGTATCCGTTTTTGATGAGAACGTCTCTCATCCTGCCGTAGCCTCTAAAAAAACGCTCCAGGTCCCGCTCTGTGGTCCCATAGGGCAGCCCGCCTACATAGACTCTAGACCCAACCATCCTGAAACGAAAATTAAATCTCTGCTGTGCTCCTAAAAGTGTCCAAGTCCTTCCTAGCGTACTCGACTTCGCACAAATATAAACCGTGTGCCGGCAACGTTTTTATCTGGGGGCACCACGAATGACGTGACGGAATTTCCAGCATAAACTTAATATCTCTAATTGCGACTTTACCTTGTGCTACCGCAACCAGCGACGCCACCGTCCTTCGGACCTGTATAGAAAAAAAATGCTTTACTCTAAATACCTTTCCAACGGCTTCACTTGGAAGCCATTTTGCAATGTTTCCCTCCAAGTCCACCGGCCTCTTCTAGGTTAAGAAACGTGTCCCAATAAAAAATCATCCAACTATTCAATAAGGACCACTGACTACTTAATTATTAACAAAAAATAATTACTTGCGTTTTTGCTGATTCTGATGTCGTTGCACAAAATACTGATGAAAGTATAAACAATTTACAACTTCCTTCGAAAAACTAGACTAGTGATGCTCATTGAACTCAAATATAAAAGAACTTTCTGGTTGTTCCACTGTTGCCAAACTAAATTATATTAAATAAATATTCCTAATAGTCACAGAATAGTAAACTACTATTCTGTGATAATGTTCATAGCACAGAACCACAGGATATTCTGTGACAGAACATAGAAGATATGTTCGAATATTCTCTTTCTTGTTCATCATAGTAGTTGTAAATATATAAATATTATATCTATGAGTACTTCATTGAAGTTTTTCAATTCAAGATTTGGAAATGTGAATGTGAATTATTTTGCTAATAATGATTGTTGATTTTTCAAATATTTCTGTTAGTGTATTACACTGTTGAAAAAGAAATTTCTCGATGATAAGATTTCAATAAAGATCTTCGACAGATGAACATACTTTTCTCACACTAGGAAATCGAATCGTGTCGCAAACTGAGTCGGCATCATCAGGAGATGACTGAAATTAAGAGTACGAAAGTGTGTTCCATAGATTTATTTTACGCCAGGTATACGAACACATTTGTGTTCGTATTTGTTACTTTACCAACCATACCAGGTTTATCTTATAAATTGTTTGGTTTCAGAAACAAGATTGAAAGTCTGACGATACGGGAGTCTAAAAATTGAAATTCTAAGAAATGGAAAATCTACCTTCAACTAGATAAATAAACGGAAGAAAAATATCTGGTCGAACGCGGAGTTGTTTTTCTAGTTGTTGACAAATTGATTAATTGAATATATTATTGTACAAAAATGGAACATATGATGAAATCGGTATATGAAATAATTTACAATTTCGAAGACAAGAAATCGGATCAAAATTCGGTTTGATATTCTCGTAGCTTATTGAATTACAAAAATGTTGAATTGAAACACGTCATGATCAGATAACCAAAAATATCGTTTTCACAAACTTTCAAGGCATAAAACTAAATATCAGTAATCAAGCAAGGCACAAAATGACATATCCTACATAACCTATTAGGTTTGTTCGTTCTAACATACGAATCTATATACGAAGAGTTTGAATTTGGCAAGCAGGCAGGCAACTTCGAGTTGAGTTTGAGTTGGCTTTCATTAAAAACTTTCTTGGGTGTTCACTTTGAATTAAAACGTATAAACACACTTTTGTTTATTTTTTAATTTTCTTTTACATTTTTGCAACCATAACAAGTGAAAATTAGGTGGAAATGAAAATTGAATAATAAATAATAAAATATTTTTCAGAAGTTTATCAACTCTCGGAATTTTTGATTCCCAACACTGAAAATAAAGATGTAGATAATTCTTTCAGTTAAGAGGAAATTCTCATATTTTTAGAGATATATAAAGTATACAAACCAAAAGTTCCGCAGCACTTAGAATTTGAAGAATTGTTTCATCATCATCAGAAGATGGTGATGAAGACATAAAATACTGTTTATCGTGTACATTTTATTATGTAGTGTATCCTAGTAGCCAAAAATTCAGTTTGAATGTTATCTAACCTCAATCACCAAGAAAATTAAATAAATGAAAAAATACCCTAAAAACCAACCCAAACAAATTTCCACGTGAATTCGTATGCGCAACGAGAACAGTTCTCATCAGTTCAGCCACAGAATTTACTATTCTGTGGTTCAGCGTCGAAAGCAAGAACGATTCGTGATGGTTCAGGACAGTTTCGGAGCATTTCGCAGTCAAAAACAAAGGCATTTTTTGGCGCTCACTGTTTTTTTACACATTGACATATAGTGAAGTGAAGTTATATAGATGCACAACGAGAATAGTTGTACCCCAGGCGAAGTCACGTACCCTTTTTTTAACAGCTCAGATGTCAAAAGATTCGAGGTACAACCGTTTTTTCTTTTAGAAAAATATTATTTTTAGGATGGAAGCAGCCAAGCAGAAAGCCGCTAGAAAAAACATAATTACCAGGCTAGTAGCGATTACCAGCGAAAGTAGAGAGTTATCGCTTATACTTCTCTCCAGCCAGGAATTAACTCTCACACACGCGTTTTTTACACGCAAAAGGAAAGAGAACCTAGAGAAAGGTCTCTTTGAATTCGAAGACAAACCCTCTGATATGGAAGGTGACAGAGACGATGAATTATACTCGTCTGAAGACGAACCCATTGCTGATGTTAACATCAAAAAACGCTCAGCGAAGGCAGATCCCCAGAGAATCACAAAAATCTAAGGCAAACATACCTGAGAAGACCAAACAGATACCCAAAGGACGCAAACCAGAGACCTCAAAGAAATCTAATGAGATTTCCAAGAATTCAATTGAGATTAGTAATAATCCAAATACGATTTCCAAGAACCCAGGGAAATCTGTTGAAAGTTCCAGGTAGTGAAGAGAACAATGAGCCACAGACAAGTGACGCAAGCCAAGTCCACGAGGCAATGGAATTTCCGGAGGCTACGGACACCCCCGCCGAAGGCAATGAGGCTCCCGCAGTAACACAGGCCCCAAAAAAGACGATGACTCCACCTATCACTATCCAACAGAAGGATAAGTGGACGAGATTCAATGAAATAGCAACCAGACGGAATGTAAATATAGCGAAGGCGGACAACACTAATGACGGTGTAAAAGTCGAACCAGCAGGCCCGGACTATTACAGAAAGATAGTAGATATACTCGAAAAAGAAGAAATACAGCATCACATGTAAACGAAGCAAGAAGCAAAGCCCATATGAGTGGTATTTCGTGGAGTACCTGAATTCTTCGAAACTAAAGACATTGAGAATAACTTGAAAGCCAAGGGCTTCGATATAATATCGATAGCCAGGCTCAAAAAGCGAAATAATAAGCCTCTCCCGCTCATTCTGGTCCTAGTTCCGAGACAACAGAACCATTTATATGAGGTCAGGGAGATACTAAACATCAGAGTTAAAAGCGAACCGTAAAGACCCCGAACGACAGTGAGGCAGTGTTACCGCTGCCAGAAATTCGGACACTCTCAGAGGAACTGTAAAGCAGTCCCAGCGCGCTTAAAATGTGCCGGCCGACATCTAACGGCCGAGTGTAAGCGGCCAAAACAATTTTCGGTTAGATTTTTCAACTGCAAAGAAGACCATCCAGCGAATTTCTAAGGGTGCCTGGAGCACCCAAAAAAACAAAAATCTAACTTACCGCCAAGAAACCTACCAGCCCAACCCAGAAGGCCGGTAAGAGCGAATAGGACTAGAAACGATGTCTCGTACACGAGCGCCGCAGGATCCATGAAAAGCAGCTGCCCTAGCTAGAGCGACGGTCTACTTACGGCTCTCGGACAGCTACAAACCCTGCTTACGAAATTCCCCGTCTTGCAGAATAGACCTTCTATTACCATACTCACGATGAAAGAGTCAGGGATTAGATTTCCAACTCGCCTGAAATCAAGATAACGAACATCCGCGCAAAAGAAAAATGGAAATTATTCATCACGATCGCCGCCGCGCAAAACATCATCTCGCGGGCGGTAAATCCTACAGACGGCATTAAGGTCCATCTGCAGACTTTTGACGAATACAGGATAGTCACACTCTGGGCACTCGAACATAGAGATCCACTAGACACCGAAGAGAGAACATCTAAGCTTAGCTAAGATCGAAATCCGAAGTGAAATAGCGCATATGAAAGTGAGTTAGTGAGTTCAGTGAACGTTATTTAGTGAGGTGTTTTCACAACACGAAATAACTAATAGTTCCTCTCGGAACTATAGTGTGCGTAAGCACACTTTAAAAAAAAAGAGAATTCGTTCTCAGACTTTTGGGAACCGACAGTAGTTGCTCTATTGAAAAATGGAGCAAGACGAGGATGGCGTCATTCTGGTCGTGAAAACGGCACACGACCCAAGAATGCGTGACACAGAATCTCTAATAGAAGAGAACAAAAACCTCTGGATCGGAAAAACCAACATGGAGAAAATCATTAAAGAAATGACGGCTACCATAGAAGAACAACGTGACAGACTACAAAAACTTGAAAAGCAAGTGGAAGAGCTAACCCTTGCCCAGAAGGAAAAAAGTGCTAACGTGGGACCTGAAAAGGCGACACAGGTAAGTACAAATAAAATAAATATTAGCACATCTGTTGTAGGGGAAACGACTCCTGAAAAAGGTAGCGTTGACACTAAAACCGTAGAAATAGTAAGTAGCCAAGTTAAAAGACCACGAGAAGTCGATTCCAACTCTGAAAAAGAGTCTGGAGACGACTTCACCCTCGTGGAAAAACCTAACCGTCGCACGAGGCGGCGAGTTGCGGCTCAAAACAAAAAACAAAGCCAAGAAGAAAAAGAAGCCATGATGGAACAGGA
>WOGR01006851.1:0-12785 GCA_015342045.1 Leptinotarsa lineolata
GTTACGCCGACAAGCCAGAGAAAATTGACGCTTCAAAAGACAATATTCTTGAAGCCATTAGTGAAATACAGCTGCACACAATCGATAATGTGCTTAAAAACTGGACCGATCGTGTAGCCTACTGCATGGCCAGCCGAGGCAGCCATTTGGATGAAATTATTTTCCATTATTAACCAAAAGAATTGTACTTTCAAATAAAAAAAGAAATTCGAGAAAATATTCAGTAGTTTTTTTATAGCATTTAAAGAAAAAAAAAGTTATTTGGCGGACCCTATATTAAAGAAAGGCCGTACCTCCACATCAATTTTCATAAATCAATAACACCGTCATAAACTCCTTATCGGTAAGTGATTGTAGACTTGTGATGTTAACTGCAAAGCTATATAATATGCTTGAATTTGTACTGATATTGAAGATTGTCCTCACATAAGAAAAATATATGTTTCAAAATTCGAATCTACTGTATGAAATGTAAGGAATATTTATTCAATCCTACATTCTCATTGGTCGAAAATTCTGACCTAAATGATGACCAAATAAATCATCATCAAAAATGATACTTCATTATACAGTGCATTTCTTTAATGTCCCCCCCTTGAATTCCTCTAACGGGTCAACTCAAAATATTGAAATTTGGAATAATGGAATTTATCCATCAATACTTCATTTTGAAGTGAAATTGATAGAAACTTTCAAGATGGCGACTGGGCGCCATCTGGGGAAAAATTAAATAGAAAAGGGAGTCTTGTCACACATTATTTTGAACCACAACCCTAGAATGTGAAGTCAATATCTTCACCTACTACAAAATGGCGGAACATTTAATAATTTCCTGAAGACAAACACATTAATATCGATATTTCTAGAAATATTTCTTTTTATCTGCCATGTGGCAATTCCAACAACCCGCTGAGGTTTGTTAAGTTATTTTTTGTTCATAAAAATGAACAAAAATAAATATCATTGTTCAGTTGGAATATTCTCATTTAATTTTCGGTTTTACAAGTTGAAAGATACCACGACAACAATCTCTAAAATAGTCAGTTCTCGTCCATTGGAAAAAAAATTGAAGCGATTTTTATATACGGTACGACACGTATAACTTTCACGAGACCGAAAGGATTTTCAATGAACGTTTTCCGAATTGTCCTATCTGTAGAAAATATTTGAGGGAACTTGTGTCCAAATTCACAACTACCGGTAGTGCACATAACAAAAAGCTCCCAGGTCATCCGTCCATTCCGGAAGAACAGCGAGTGCAAATAATTGGTGAGATGGTAGTAATTCCTGAACAGTCTACTTATTCCGTCGCGAATGTTTGTGAGGTGTCTCCTTCTATTGTATGGAGACTTTTGAAGAGAAATAGGTATCATCCACATGAAATTGAAATGGTACACCAATTAACTGAAGAGGACCTTGATCGAAGAATAGAATTCTGCGAAATCATGACGGAAACCATTGCAAGGCATCCTACCTATCTTCACAATATTTGTTTTAGTGACAAATGTACATTTTGTTAAACGGCAATGTTCACAGACAAAATTGCCGTTATTGGTGTGATACCAACCCTCACGTTTTCCGGGAAACACATACCCAATATCCAGAAAAAATTAACGTTTGGGCAGAAACATTGGGAAACCATATCGTAGGACCTCTATTTATTGATCAAAATTCAACAGGGGAACTGCATTTGAATATGCTGGAAACTACTGTTGAACCTCTCATCACTGAAATCAAAACATCTATCCCCAACAGAAGAAACCACTAGATAACTAAAAAATGATAGAATCAAATAATGAAGAGGAATTTTTCAATATACAGGGTGATATAATACTCTTGGCAAACCAACTATCTCTGAGTTTGATGGAGACCCGGACTATTCTCAAGTGTAATGAAATAATAAACCTGAGAGGTGAGAATCAAGATCATGCCTCTACTGTAATTATGATTATTATCTATACAAAGTGTCACAAGACGTGACTGAAACAGATATAACAGACTATCTGAAAAGAGAAACTGATGCTAAAGAAGAATTCATGGTTAAAGATTTGGATGAAAATAAAAGACTAAAAACATTTGTGATTGTTAGTGATTTCAAATACAAAGATCTCTTCTATTGTCCCACTTTTTGACCAAGTGGGGTTAACTATAAAAGGTTTGACTTCAACCAAATCTGCTGTCTTTTATCATTTCCAAAACAAATCAAATATCATTTCGTGGCTATGTTGACAGCATTCCTTTACCAGCACAGGACGCGGACAACATAATTGAAAACAGACCTAGTACCAAATTTTTGGGGATAATAATTGACAATAAACTCAAATTCGCCGATCACATTGTAGTCCTCAACAAAAAGCTAGCTTCAGGGTGTTTTGCAGTGATAATAACTTATAAGGATCTTGGTTTGTCTGCCGCTAAATCTGCTCACTTGCTAAATCTGCTCACTCACTTGTTGAGTCGCATTTAAGGTATGGAATTCCTTTCTGGAGAGTTTGTTGCAAAACTCAAATGCAGACGGTGTTCGTTATCCAGAAAAGGGCTATAAGATTCTTATGCAATGCCAATAGTCGAGACTCCTGCAAACCCCTATTTGAATTTCATAAAGTTTTGACAGTTTTCGGAATTTTTATTTTAGAAACAGTATGCTTAATCAACAAACATAAATTGATATTTAGCGGTTACCCCAATTATTATGCCCTTCGTCAAACTAATGATCTAAAATTACCCATACCAGTCTCTACTCTGGTCAAAGACTCTATATATTATAATGGTCTCAAGATTTTTAATCATTTACCTGACCACATCAAAATGATAGAGGATAACGGTGTATTTCGAAAATCAGTAAAAGACTTATTATGTGGTAGACCCTATTATAGTTTAGAAGAGTTCTTTGAGGACAGCTTTCTCTAATTTATTTTAACAAACGTAAATTTTATTAAATAGACAAAGTATGGCATACTGCAATTGAACATTTTAAACTGTTTTGGTAGCATTTTTATTGTATAATATCTTTAATCAATATGTTTGACTATTTTAATGTTATTATTTGAACCCTATGAATGTATTTGTGTGTGTATCAATATGTATAAATGTGATATGTATGCATTTATGTTTATGTAATAAGGACCGATGAAAATTGTTGCAGCTTTGTCAATAAGACCTTATGTTCTTTGGACAATAAAGCATATTATTATTATTATCATTATCATGTAACTTGTGAGTTATATAGGTTCTTCCAGAAGGAACTTCCAAACTTTGACAATTGATTACGACCCTCTTGCTGAAGCTACATTCGTCAAATCAGTTGTCATTTCCACCGTCCACTGGTTCAGTAAACGATCGAACATCACCCGTACGTCACCGAACGCAAGATCTCTCGGAAACATCGCAGCTGTCTTTGAGAGTGTGCAGGAGAATATGAGGCAGTCGATTTCACGTTGCTTACAGAAACTCAGCCTTTCGCAGACCACAACTTGGCAAATTTTGAGTCTTGACTTGGACTTGCACCCGTACAAAATTCAACTGACCCAGGATCTGAAGTTTAACGACCATAGACAGCGATGAAGACCATTTCTTCATGAATGGGTACCTGAACAAACAAAACTGTCGCATTTGGGACGATACCAATCAACATGAGATATACAAGCGTCAAATGAATTCCAACAAAGTCTCTGTTTGGTGTGGATTTTGGGCTGGCGGCGTCATAAGTCCAAGACAATATGTGGTTCCAACAGAACGGAGCTACGAACCACACGCTACCAAAAAAGTGATGGATATAATATCAACAACTACCGTCCTATTTCCATTATCTCAGTTTTTGCGAAATCAATAAAAATATTCTGAATAAACGATTGAGTTATTATTTTGAGGCAAATAATTTGTTTAACAACACCCAATATGGTTTTGGACCAAATCACTCTACTGCTCTCGCTGTCATGAATGTCGTAAAAGACATAGTATCTGCATTGAAAGATGGGATGCAAGCGGCTATCACCTTGTGTGACCTTTCCAAGGCATTTGATTGAGTGTCAGATGATATATTGCTTGAAATATTTAATTACTACGGGGTTAGGGGGTACCGCCTGCAAGCGGTAAGTATTGGAAATTTCTTATCTGATTTCAAACACAATGAACATAGTGTTCCTCAAGGGTCAATATTAGGACCGTTGTTGTTCATAGTATACACTAATGACTTGAGTAACTATATGGTTTCTGTGAAAACTTATTCTTCTGCAGATGATACGTCGTTCATATATTCTAGTAAACTGAGATCAGATCTGCACAGAATTCACGAAGACTTAGATAATAAATAAACTCAAACTCAATAACGATAAATCACAGCATCTTTATCTTTCGTCTACAAATGTCATGAAAACTCATTCTGTAAATTTACTAGAATCCGGATAATGATCTATTGTGGAAACCTCATATTACCAAATTGAGAAGTAAACTATGCAGTGCTCTATTCATCCTACGACAACTTCAAGCTATAACCAATTCAAATTCACTTAGAACAAAATATTTTTCATTTCATTCGCACATAAGTTACGCTACTATTCTTTGGGATGGTTCATCAAATTCTCTCTCAATTTTTCGTTTACAGAGAAAAGCTGTCAGGATCTTGCCCTGTGTCAGCTATCTGGAATACTGCCAACCTCTGTTGATTAAACACAGAATAATGCCCTTCCCGTGTTTGTACATTATCCAAGTTATAACGGAGATTCACAAAAACTCCTCGATGCTCACTAAGCAATTGGACATACATAGCTATGCTACCAGACAACCTGAGATCAAACAGGTTTCGCCTAACCCAATCTAAACAAAATTCGCTAAATTATTATCTCTACCCGTACAATATATTACCACCGAAATTAAAATCATTGAATGAAAATTTATTCAAAATACGGATAATAAACTTACTTTTGACGCATTGTTTTTATTCCACAGAGAAAACATTGAACATTTGAACATTTTTTGAAGTGGTAATGCAAGTTCAAGAACAATTTTGGTATTTTCTGTTGTTGTTTCATGTGAGAGGCACAAGCTTCGAGATGAATCAGTTCAATTCTCCTCACTGTATTCAAATACATTTTTATATGAGATTTTCACTTGGAAGTTTACGAAACCGCGACACATGTTTCGTTATACTATAGCATCTTCGGGCGTCGTATGTACAAATTCTGTATCGTGCTTTTATAGTAATATGAATCATCATGAATATTACTTCATTAACTGAACTATCTATCTATCTAGAAACAACTCCTATGAGTGGAGAAATGTGGATAACAATTTTCACCTGAGCTATCATTTTACCTACTTTCAAGATATGTCCTAATTAACAATTTTCTCGATGCAAACTAAATTTACTAAAGGAGAGCAATTCAAATCTATTCAGTCATTGAGCAAAACTCCCAAATTTTCACATCTGATAATTTCTAAATATTCCAAAAAGTGGAGTTTTGAACCTTCCAAATGCAGTACGTCATAATCGTGATTGAACTCGTGCCCCTTCATCAAAAGATGATTCGCAAATGTTGAATTGGTATTTGCATTCAGAAAAATTACTTCTTTGCTCTTTTATTGTTTTGGAAAAAGTTTTTCTGGTTTGTCCAATATAAAATTTTGGACAGGAGCCGCAAATTAACTTTTATACTTTCGATCTATCCGACACTGAAGTTTGACCTTTAATATTTTGAATTAATTTACTTGAATTACGTCCAATTATTTGGCTTAGTAGGCAAAAAATTGGAGGTACGTAGTTTTTTATAAACAATGGAGTCAATGATATCCACCTCTTAAACATTGTTACGTTGATGTCCGTGTAAGATGGTTCATGTAAAATTGCAAAATCATGTTCATTATCAATTTTAGAGATGGTCAAGTCTGGAAAATTTATATAGTTATTTACTTCCATGTCAGTCCTGAATTTAATCGAAGGGTGAATGGAATAAACAAATTCTACAAACTCACCCAGCTGACAGCCTGTACCAGTAAAACAGGCTGCCAGCCTGTACCAAAAGCAACAGAGTTCTGCATTTTTCTGTTATTGAGTGATTTTTCCATGTCAGTAGTTCTGTTATTGAGTGATTTTTCCATGTCAGTAGTTGAAGACTAACCAAGGAAAGGCCCAAGATGGAATTCTGTGGAACCCCAGAAAATAGATGATAATTGAAAAAAATAGGCACCAGCAATGCGTATTTTCTGAGTTTTTTGCTCATGACAATTTTCAATCAGGTTTATAATAGTGATTCTATATTTCTTGAGCAGACTTCATTGTAAAATAAACCCATTTACATGCTTCTATCAGTGAATCCAATTCTCGGACTTTGATTGAGCTGGGACATGCTTTTCATTTCACAATACCGATTATTTATGGCTCTAGACCGATTTGGCATCTCTATCACGAGAATTATTCAGATATCAGGTATTGACGACGTCGTTTTGTATTACTTAATCTTCAGTCAGTAATTTCCATTTGATTGACTAATTTCTACGTTGAATGAGCTGATTGCTGTTTGGATTGGGATTTGGATTCAGGAGATTTCAATACCGTATCATATTTTCGAAGAATTATTGTTGTGCAAGATGTAGGAAACCACGATGGACTAATGAATGATTCGATACTGGTTTTTTGAAAGATATATTTATCATAATGAAATTATTACAGCTATCAATTTATTGGTGAGAAGTTAGCTTGAATAAATCACTCAATGATATGTAACTGTCTTTCATTTTTTATGAAACTCTCATGTCAGATATAACAATCGTCGAGTTTGAATGGACATTAGAACTCATAATTTTTGGGATCGCAGGAAGAAAGTACGACAAGTTTTCATCTGGAGCTTGTTCGAAGGAAATGAGTTGATTGTCATTTTGCAATATGATTTTGAACTTTATTGAGGTGCCTCAATGATAAGCATTTCAAATATTGAAAAAAATTGAATAATAGGGATTATCAATAATATTTGTAGAGAACTGAACTGCCTCAGATTCTCCTGCACACTCTCACAGACAGCGTCAATGTTTTCGTCAATGTATGTTATATACTTTTTTTAACTCAATTTCCAGTTTAGAACGTAAAATTAGAAGAGAAAGTCAATCCAACTCCAATAGAAAATATAATCGAAACAAACAAACTTTCTTCATTTACGGTGGATGCAAATTCAGGATTTCAGTGGGATTGACCGGATGCACTCAACTTTTGAAATAGGACACATAATCTGGGCGTGTGTGCTCATATTATACAATATTGTAGTATTTTGGTTATGCACAGTATTCAATCATCGTAATGTATCTACGCTTCGAACTATTGAAAACAGGTCTGGACTCAGCCAATTGTGCGTACTCCAATGGATTCCAATCTCTAATGAAATTGCAAACTGTGTATTCTGGCGTTTTTTCTTGTGATTTTGTAAATTTTCACTGCTGATATAGTTCAGATAGGTATTTTGGATCATAGGGGTTTCATGTTTTCCAGAGGATGAAAGAATTCATCGTATGTGAAGCACAATAATTGTTTCAAAATGCATTCGCCTAAGGTAGTTGAATTTGATAATCTGAGTCATTCTGTCTCTCACATCCCCAAAATTTCCTCTCATTGAAAAGAATCTAAAGAGTAGGAGGAGATACCTATGTGAAAGCTATTTTCCGGTTTTTTTGGTCATTGTCTGCAGGCTTTTATGCTTGACTTTTCATCTACTACTGATTTTATAATATCATCAGTGGGCGTGACTTGGTTTCCCTTGCTTAGGGATGATGGTTTCCCTTGCCCTGTAAGGGCAGGTATCCAGATTTTATTGATGTTCATTGCTATTTTTCTATTAAAATCATCCCTGGCCACGAAAAAAGAAACAAGGCCCCGAAAGCGGTGCGTATACGGAAAGTGACAATCATATTGAATTTGAATCGAAAGAGAGTACTCATTTGGGAAGGTCTCAATTTTTTTTCCACAAAAACTCTGTCCATCAAATGAGATATTTATTGAAAAGTTAAGTTCGTGGTGTATCAAGTTGAATTTCGGAGCGATGTAGCTATAATTTTGTCATATAGTGCTATTTTGGAGGTGGACAGAGTCAGGAACTTTCCGTTGAAGTATTTATGAGTCCCCAGCCCTTCATTTGATGTTCCAACTTTGTGGTGTTTGGATATCCAATCTGGCAAATGGTTCTTTCCTAAATAAAATTCTGTAGCAGTCTCAGTTTGGGAGCTGAGCTCCATATACTATGAGAATAATAATAAATAGAAAGTACGATTTGAGTTTCATGAAGTATTGAAGGTTCTTAAGGGAATATCAATTTCCAGTTCGAAACAATATTTCAAGTTAGCTAGATTGTATTGTCTCGGTGCGAAAACTGAAGAATCTCAAACATTCCACAATGAAATAATAATGATAATAATAACAATAATAATAATAATAATAATGGCTGGTTCCATATAATTACAATCATTCAAAAGGCAGGATACAATATCTGCGTATGATAAATCATCGCAGAGAGATTACTCTTCCATCCAACCGTAAAAAAAAGGAAAAAACATGTTTATATTCAATAGGTATTAGATTATATAAGTAGGCAATTTGTTAAGTGAAAGATCTGTGAAATAGAAAAGTTTTAGGTTGTGGTATTGTTAAATGTGTCCTGAATCTCAAGTTAAGATGTATTTAGTTCTGGAGGATATTTCTTAGAAAATATAAGAGGGTTTTCTCAAAGACTTTTTGAAAATATATTGCAAAATTAAATGTTCGCCATATTCAACCAACCCACATTCCTGAAGAGATGTGAAATATGTTCTCGTTTCCTCGCACCCATTATGAGCCTAATGCATGCATTCTGGAGCTTTTGGATTCTTCAAAATTCCTGGTCCATACATCACCTCTGCGTAGTTGGCATGTGAAATAACTAGAGCATTGCAGAGTATAATTTAACTTTCTTCATTCAGAAATGCTCTGTTGGAATATATCATTTTTAAATTTGCATAACCATGTTTCAGAATTTGCAAAATGTGTGTTTTAAAACGAAGACCATTGTAAAGATATAGACCCAAGTTTTTTGTAACTCCTTCCAATTGAAGTTCTGTTTCATCTATTATAATATTTTTCAGTCCAGAACAACGATTTCTTGCCGCTGTTCTACCAAAGAGCTTGTCATTAGATTCATATGCATCAACAGATAGGCAATATTCAGTCGACAAGGATAATCAACATCACGAGATTGGTATTGAGTTGCCATGGGGCTTCGTTAATTGTATTCTCGTCGAATTCCATGTACAGCTGAGTGTCGTTGGCATAACAGCGCAAATAGTTCCAAATTGCAGTGATATATGAAACTGAGATGTATATAAAACGAACAAGAGAGCTACCACCACTGAACCGTGAGGAACACCGTTTTTAATTTGTATCAAGTCATATTTTTCCTTATTTTACATAACTCTTCGAAAATAACTGCAAACGTAACTTTCCAGTAGTGCTACAGCATGCATTTAATATCCTCGGTAGCCAAAAATAGCAGAGAGGAGTACATGGTCTATGCGATCAAATGCCAATAGTCCAATAATATCAGAAGATGATGTGCACAGATTAATAGATCATTCGGGTAATATATAGAAGTCGTTCAGATCGTCACCACGTATCTGCAAGTTCAATATTTTTTCAAAAACTTTTGATAGCGCACATAATATGCTAATTGGCCGGAGATCGCCTAAACTTTTTGGGCTAGAATTTTTGGCCAAGAAAGAACATTTGCTCACTTCCAGATGGATGGATAGGAATTAGTTGATATGCAGTGATTGAATAAGTGAGTGGATATGTGGAAGGATTGAGGGGTAGCAGTACAGCAACATTCTGATGCTTATCACATCAAGGCCTACAGCATTCGACTTCATGTTCCGAATAACCTCAAAGATATTTTCGTCATCAGTAGCTTCATAGGAGAAGTTGGGATTGTTTATATTATTACCCGAAAAAAATTCATAATTCCATCCTCAGGGAAAGAGTTTTAGTTGGATATACTTCAAAAAAATTGTTGATATCTTCAACGTTCAATAAGTGGTCTGAAATTTAGGATTTTTTTCCATTGCGAATATTCAAATCGGATAAATATTTCCATATCTGCTGACTTCTTGTTAGCCGATGATTGAGATATATACTCTTCTCTCCAAGTTCACAGTGTGATTGTTTAAATTCCTCAACTGTTTGTGATAATCCCAGTAATGCTGTAACTTTGTCTTTCTAAATATCGAAAGAGCTCTATCCCTTAATTCAAACAGGATTTCTAGGTTGTCTGTGAGCCAAGGGGCCCTTTTCTTGAAAATTTTAGCAGTTCATTTTCATTTGGTTTTTGCGAAAAAGGTTTAATTATTTCTCAGTTCTTTCTATTCATTGAAATATCATTAGAAGTGGCATATTTCGAAGTTGCCACACTGACATGAGACATGAGAAGTTAGCTGCCTAGAAAAATTGATCTTCACTTCCAGAATAATAAACGTAAATGTTCGAAAAATCACATGAAATTTTAGATCTCCTATGCCATGTTCATTCTTTGATTTTTGAAGATGAAGACGAAGTTAGTTGAAGTCCCAACAATTTAATGTTACCTCAGGAAGTCGATTCAGGCTTCCATTATGACAAAACAATACTATTGTTTCAAATATAATCCTGATTTTGAAATCAAAAAAGGTGATACAGATACTGTCAATATCAAAAATACCTATTTGTTGTATATTTATATCATTAGAAAAGACTTTGAAGAAAAAGAACATATTCTCAATAATCTTTCCAAGTTGATCAAAATTGACGAGACAAATTCAATTGAAGATTTTAAGAACTCCCGATGCTTGAATTCATAATGTGAATCTAATTATAAATTTAATCAATTTTGAGTCAGGCACTGGATATCAAATGGTTAGATCGATATGTAGAGAAAGAAAAGAGCTACTATCGTCAAATGATGGATTATATCTGAAATACGTGTGCTTGGACAAAACGAATAGTAGATTTTGTGTGGCCGTAATTCACAATCCTGCAGGAGATTTGTATAACTGATATGTATGTTCCGGCGATGCAGCTTATGTCAAAGCCTACTTGATGTATACATATGTTACTTCAGCATTAAGTTGACTGATGTACGTCAACTAGATCCGCAAACTTGAGTTTGCGTTGATATTATTTCCGTATATTGTTCACAATGAATAGAACGCCTGAATAATTACATTTGAAATGAGCTTCCAAATCTCTCACCACGAATTGGGTGGAGCAAGATACGTGGAATATAACCTAACCCCAGAACTGGCTGTTTATGTTCCGGGTTTTCTGTAAGCGGATGAGGTTGTTGACTAATGATTAGGAAACGTGTATATGGGCTTTGTTTCGGAATAATTTCGTTTTCTAACAATCTAACGATCTCTTTCTGGTTCCAACTGTGTATTTAGGATAAACAAATATAAATAAGATATCGAAATAGGCCATGAGTTTGAACACAGTGGCCGAATGGGAGAATGGGATCAGAATCACCAAACGTCCCGTTATGTGTTGACTTCGAGATATAATCTTTATCCTCGCAGTCAACGCACATACCACTGATGATGTCTGACGCAGTAGTAGACGAAACGTTTGATACTTCAGGTTCCATTCGATCACGATTTACTAGCCGAAGACCTTATCAAATTCTTGTCTGAACTCTAGCAATTACTTCAAAACGGTGATGGAGTATTCTGAAGCAACAAAAATGGTATGGGATCAACATAATTGATTCCATCACAGTTTTGGATATTTTCAACCCTTTGAGTGCATAGAAATTATTTACCAATATTATCTGAATTATAGCTAATAACAAAAAACCGTACCCTCTCAATACAAAACGCAGAAAAGACTTGTGCATTCAACTATTCAATTCGTGACGGAATAAATGATTTGAAAAAACTCGTCATTCAATTCAGTTATTTTGGCCAACTTTCATAAAAACTCTCTGATGTTGTGCTCTCAGCTGAATTAGTGAGCTCGATCTACATTAGGCACGAAAATATTTTTAAATAAAAAGTCTTCAAAGTAGGTTTGATTTTTTTTTACTGTCAAAAGCTTCGAAGGTATATAACATAGTTAATTTTAATGGAAAGCATGGAAAGTGTTTCGTGTAACTAAACGTTCGCGTTTCAGTTACAAAATAAAAAATGAACATCTCTTTCATCAGCAAGTAAAGTGGAATTTGATACATTTCCACGGAAAGCTGCTTTTGAAGTTCCATTAAATGATGAATCACAAAGTTTCCCCAAGAGAAAGTTTTTTCAAGGAAAATAATCATGTTTTGTTTACTAGCAGTGGTAGATGAAGTATTGAGAAAATAATATAGTAATTATGATAATAATGATAATAATAATCGGCTTTATTCACTGAATAATTACAAATTGAACAGAATGGAACATTCGATAGAAGGCGGAGTTCAGCTTGTGCTGGTTTTCAACTCAACCTAATAGTAACATATAAAATTAGAAAATCATAAAATAATAATATCAGGCATAATAAAACTAATACATATATATCATATATCAAACATAAAATGTTTATTTTTCTGTCCAACAAACAGTCACTGTAAAATGGAACGCCAAATGAATACAAAATAACTGAAAAATAATTTTCTATATTTACTCAATCTCAAACGAAAGAGACTTTTCACAACAGGCGCTTAGAAAAAATGGACCCGTCGAGTTCAAGATCAAGGAAAAAATATTGAACGAAACTCATTTTTTGTGGAGGAAAATCAATTTTTTATTTGATCTTCTTTTGGGTATTTTCA
>WOGR01006852.1:0-12784 GCA_015342045.1 Leptinotarsa lineolata
ATAGTAAGCCGGCTGATATTAAAGTTCGTGCAGACTTTGACAATAGGCTGTATTATTGTTTACAAAACAACGGAACCCACTTTGAACATTTACTTAAGGTAATTCTTAAGGTAATTCTTACCCAACAGAGCCCAAAAAAGAGATTTTGCATACTCTTATTGTTGAAATTGAGTTTACGGTGAGCAGCCATCCCTTAACTTATGTGTCTTCTGATCTTCAAGATGCGAAGGTTTGACACCCACCCACTTCCTTATTGGAAAATCCATTGAAGTGAATCTACTGGGTATTTCTGCTGATACAAATTCACATCTGAGAGAACAATGACGAGTGGCACGAAGATATGCGGAAATTTTCTGGAAACGGTGGATACGGGAATATATATCCTCGCTGATGCAAGTGGCAGTTCACTAACAGTAATGTTGCAGAAGGAAACATCGTCGTTATTGCGGATGATAGTTTTCCCAAAAACTCATTGCCAAGAGGAAAAGTTACGCAATTTTTCCTGGTCATGATTGCAGAGTACGAGTAGTTGAAATAACTACAGCAACAGGAGTTTATCTTCGTCCCATCACGAAAACCAAAGGAGTAATTTGCGAGCCCCGGGGGATGTTGAGAATTAATTTCACATCTAATATTAAATTTGAGATTGTTTATTGTTTTATATAGTTACCAATATTATTGTCAGTTTTGTTTTTGAATGAAAGCAAAAAGTAAAATTCGAATATTATTTTGCCAAAAATATATCACTGCAAACCTTTAAGGGAAGAAAAGATCGAACGAGATGAAGGAACTCCGGTGAACATTAACACCCATTTATAGTAAGAAATAGTTCGAGCAAGGTCAAGCTAATTCTGAACACCAAATGAGAAGATGAATCTCAGACAGAAACATCAACATCCATACCATACTAAGGAGGCATTGGATGACAATGCATCCTCAGTTGAATGACACCATTCTACGTCCAATATGGCGAACCCCCTAAGATGGCGGAGTGGTTTTTTCTATACATCCCCTTGATATGGGTATCTAATGAAAAGGTTTCGCTGAAACGAATACGAAAAAAATATAACGTCATTCTATATTCAATATGGTGGACTGCATAAGATAGGGAATAGTTTTTTATGCACCCCCATGATATGGGTATCAAATGAAATGATTTGCTAGGAAGCGTACAGAAAATGACAAACTTCACTCTAAATCCAATATGGCGGCCAGTTTGAAATAACGGACAAGTTTTTCCATGTACACCTATGCTTTATCAGAAGAAAGAGTTTGCTGAAAAGAATACAAAAAATAAAATACCACTCTGAATCCAATACGTAGACTAAGTTTTTATGTAACCCTGTGATATGGAAATCAAATGGAAGGGTTAAAAAAAAATTCAAAATGGCCGGAAATAAGATGGTCGCTATACCAAGTTCAATAAGTTTCAACTCGGCAATGGATATATGGATACGTGGTTGGTATTTGACGAAATGTTCGACAATGTAGGGACCGACTATGCAACTAATATGGCGCATTGAATGAAACATACAAGACTAAATAACTAAAAATAAAAATGTACGAATAAATCAATATTGAAAAATTGTTTCAAGGAAACGCATCAGTTCATTACATTATACTATTTATATGATGCAAAAGCTTCTCGCGAGATTGGCCTGTAGATATGGAAACAGAAATACAAATTTGGTCTTGATAAAGTAGTCAAATCTAGCTACAAGATTTAATGTCATATAAATTGTGAAATATAATGAATCATGTAAATAAGCATGTGAATAAAAGCGTGTTCTTATGAAACGTTTTTGCTAGATATTCATTTATTTCATGATAGAATTATAGCTGCTATTCGTAGGTATTATCGTATATGAAAAATACATTTTCTTTGCTTGTAAGTTATAGGTTGCTACTTTATTAACTAATACAACATGTAAAGTACTGGAGTTTCATAAAAAGGCTCCTGAGATGTGTATAAAAAGCTTAGTTATGAGGATTTAGTTCTAGTCATCTCCTGATGCTTCTAACCTTGTTAGTGAAACGCGTGTCGAGGGACAGTTCTTGCATGGAAAAAGGGATTTCATTAGATCTGATTTTACGTAATAGATTTCAATTTTATCAAGTTACCTTTAATTGTGTTGAGAATAATAAGTCTCCCTCTCCCCATTTAAGCGTCCCCCATATAAGAAAATTGAAATATTAGGTACATAACCGTAAAATTTACTGCCTGTATATTCAATACGCTTTATGTCTTTTGGAATTTTCGGTACATAAACTTCCAGGATAAATGCGCTATTAGGGAGTTCATGAGTGAGTGCGCGACGTGACACAGAGCGTCGTAGTCGGCGTATCGCATCGACAGACCCAACGCCCCCAAACAAGGGGCGGAACAGTTGAGAGTGTTATCTCTCTCGCCTCTGAAAATATCGACCCCGCCCTTAATGTTAAATCCAGCAGTTTGTTATCCGCTGAATTGTTTTACTGCAGGTAGATGGCCATGAGCGCATCTTGAGGGATATTCGAGGGTACGGCGACCTTGACAAGCTGTTTTAAGGCAATCGAGTGTGTTTTTATCTCAAAACAGACATATATAGGTAATTCTGTACCTATATTAACGACTAAATGGAAAAAACCAAGAAACCATTATATTGCTTTGCTGACGACAGCACACTTGTTTCGTCATTCCATTTGGATTCCAGGACATCGGCTGCGGATGCACATCCTCACCGGCAGCAGGAAGTTGCATATCTTAGTGAGGATCTAGAAGTGATTTCGAATTAGGGTGAAAGTAACCAGGTTCAATTCAATGCCACAAAAACCCAGGCATCGGTTTTCTCCAAAAAGATGAATGTCTCCGAACCGGATATAATAATGCCAGGGCAGATAATTCCGCTTTCTGCTTCGATAAGTTTGTTGAGGCTTAAAATGAACACCAATATGTCTTGGCACAATCATGTCGCTGGAATTGCAAAGGCTGTTTCTCAAAAGCTTGGAACACTATACCGAACCGGAAAACTGTACACACCTCAGCAACTTTTGATGCTTTATAAAGGTCAGAACGGACCTTCTTTGGAGTATTGTTCTCATTTATGGAGCTCCGCCCCTAAGCATACCCTGAAGGTGCTGGATTCCATCCGAAGGAGAGCCATCCGCCTGATTGGAGATGCGAAAATCACTTGCAACCTCGATAGAATGTATATTCCGGGAGTGAAAATTAGTATTTTCAACTGTACTGATAATCTTTTAACTGTCAACAATTATATTTCCAGAATTCTTCAGAATTCTTCAGGTTCACAAAAAATAAATTTTTTTCGATCTATCAAGAGATATTAAAAAAACAAAAGAAATGTCTATTCTGTAACTTTGAAATCATATATCCCTGTGAAGTTGAGAATATATTCAATTCTAATTTAGTTCCCAGCACCACGATATTTTTGAAACATTTACTTGATGAAACAAAGTTATAACCATCAGAAAAAAAATTCCAATGAGGGCTTAAAAAGAGGGATTATCTATTCACCAAATTGAATATGTCTCAAAAGAAAAGTTTTCAAGTTTGAATCTACGATAAAATGGGAGACCACCATTACTACCAAAGGTTTTCTGAGGGAATATAACAGGTATTGGGCAATTAAAAAACAAAGTTATTCTTTGCTACCATTTCGCGAATGGAATTTCTGTTTCATACGAGCTTAGGTGTGAATAGTGGTACTTTATGAACTGTGAATGAAAAGTTTAAAAAATACAAAAAAGAAGATGTCGGGACTGGTGATAGGTCAATTATTATTTACACAGCGTTTCTCAACGATAAAATTCATTAACAATGAAAGAAAACAATGACAAAAAAACGCGAATATAAAATTACAGAGTAACTATAGAGAGGTTTTCAGTTATCGTTACGAACTTCCAGGAGAGACTGAAAATGGTTCGCTTGAAAAACCAACTCGAAATAACAATAGTCGGTCATAAACAATCACTCACCTTCGACC
This sequence comes from Leptinotarsa lineolata, assembly GCA_015342045.1. Classification (NCBI taxonomy): domain Eukaryota; kingdom Metazoa; phylum Arthropoda; class Insecta; order Coleoptera; family Chrysomelidae; genus Leptinotarsa; species Leptinotarsa lineolata. The sequence goes on from WOGR01006852.1 coordinate 3,984, forward strand.
CTCATTCCACTCGACTTGATAAGGGTGTTAAAGATGAGTAAAATAAACACAACATTTGGTTGTGTCTGAAGAGTTGTTCTCAACGTTTTTAGAAAGAAAACAGATACCCGATAAAATTCACTAACTACATGAAAGTTATGAAAAATACATGTCTTAACAAAAAATCAGCAAAAAAATAAAATGTTCTTGAACTAAGTAGTTGTAAGAGATACCCTACAAAGAAACAATAAAAAATGGAAAACCCAGCCACTTGGTTTCATTGGTTTTTATATCTCCTTCATTATACCTATTTCAACAATCTTGTTCGCCGTACTATTTAGAACAGGTCCTATGTTGGATGTTGCCTCATGTGACTTAGTGCCTCACTTTTGCATAAAATATAACCTGCCTGTCTGTTCTGTTCTGTCACTGTTCCTTTGCTGCATTGCCTGCAGCTAAGGTCTCTGTTGTAAAACCCTATTTGATTCAGATTTCCGCTTATTGGACAGTGTCTAGTGAGTATCACTGCTTTGTTAAAACCGTTATTCAGTTATCTTCTCGAATGACCCCTTTATGAAGGTTTTTACGCGTATGCTCGCTGGTATGTTTTTCCAGTGCAGTATGTCTCACGACAACCAATTTCTTGATCTGGTCTCTCACCAAAGATTTTGCGACTCCACAGGTGGTTAAGGCCCTATCCAAGTGTGTGGTTGATCCGAGTCACACTTATAAGCTAACGCATTTCCCGTGATCCTTTCCCGTCAATCTTTTCCTGTACGCCAGTTTTCTCAGTTCTTTTGGGCGTTTTCCGACGAGTCCCGATGTCACATTCCAGTTCATCAGTGATCCAGGTGTAGTCTGGTTGTCTCTAAAAATATTGACCAGCTAATTTCTTTGAGGCCTCATCTCTCATCTCATCTTCAATTTTCGACTTGTCTTTTCACCAGTTGTTTCAGCCGAACATGTTCTCGAGATGAGCTCTTTCTCCACTCTTAATGGTTTATGCTCTTAACCGCTAAGTTTGTATTGAACGTACTGGGTGATTCCTAAAGGCGGTGACAAAATTTAAGAGCGTGTTCAGGAGCTAGTTTTATGAAAAAAGTTCATAAAGGCATAGGTCTGAAAATACGCCATTTCCATGATATTGGATAGCACAATCGATTAGAATAAGTCACTGACGTTAATGTTTGAATTGTGCGCATTCGTCTCTTTTCCTAATGAACCCAGTGATCAATGGAATAATCGTTATTACATAATACAAATTTGATTTCGTATCGGCGAGAACAGATGTTTAAACTGAATTACAGTGAGAAATAGAGTACTCTACTCTATTTTGTTCTTTGCTGGAATAAATGAATAATCTGAAATATTGACGCAGTTTCTGATAAAGGTTCTATTTCTTTTTTGTTTGTCGGGGCGGTAGCCAGCTGGGTTGGCCTGAGTGGTTAATTCTACTCATTCAATCTACCGCAGGAAGAGTCTAGAAATTATCAGGAAGCTGTAAATGAGAATGGTAAAAGACGTAATATAATGGGCAACCTAGCAAATGTACAACTTGCATGATTGCACAAGAACTCAACTTTCCTTATTTTCTAATTTAGGTGCCCAACCATGATCCAAAACAAATTTTTTCGCTGGCATCAAGAAGTTTCATATGTAAACGAAGATCTAGAAGAAATTTCGGCTTGGAATGACAATAAAAAAATAGAATTTAATACTAAGAAAAGTCGGGCACCAGTTCTTAAAGAATGTATAGTTGTTTCAAAAGTTTCGTCCATTCTATTCTATTCTATTGTGTCATGGTGTATACTGATCGATAGAGAAATTTGTACTCTATGCATTGATGCTGTTCGTTTTTTCAGAATTTAAATTTTTGCCTCTATTCAGCTTATTACAATATGATGTTGGCCAATTTTTATCTACGAATTCAAGTTGAACCCAAAAGCTGCCGAAACAGCTCGAAAAATAAATCAGCCACATTTGGCAATGATGGTATTAAAGAACGCACTGTTCGACGATGGTTTGCAGAATTTCGTCCCGAAGATTTTCACTTCGAAGATGAGCCCCGAAGTGATCGACCTACAGTAATCCAGGACGAGTATTTGAATATCCTGATGGATACTGACCCATCATAGATGGTGCGTGGAATGGCGGAAGAACTAGGCGTCAGCCCCCATGCGGTTTTTGATGGTTTAAAACGTACTGGAAAGGCCAAATAGTTCGAAAAGTGGGTGCCCTATGATTTGAACGATCGACAGTAATTTTTACATTTCGAGGTCAGTTCTTCTGTGCTTTTACACAACCACAACGATTCTTTTTTGCATCGGATCGTCAAGTGTGATGACATGTGGATACTCTACGACAACAGGAGACATTCAGGACAGTAGTTGGACACCGATGAGTCACCCAGGCAGTTTCCAAAGACAGAAACTCACTATAAAGGATCATGATTACTGTATGGTGGTCAGCGGCTGGTTTGATTCACTATAACTTTCTGCAACTAGGCCAGATCATCACAGCACATTCCAATTATGACAAAATCGACGAGGTGTACCGAAAATGGCGTCAGCCGCAGCCGGCACTGGTCAACAGAAAATGTCCGATCCTGCTTTATGATAATGCCCATCCGCACGTTTCACAAATCACCGTCCGAAAATTAAGCGAACTGAACATCGAAGTTCTGCCTCACACATCATACTCCCCAGACCTCTCGCTAATCGACTACCACCTTTTCAAACACTTCGATAACTTTCCTACCGTGGAACCATCTCAATTAGGACCAGGAAAAAACAACCTTCGTCGACTTCATCGAATCCCAGGCACCCAGTTTTTATGCTGACGAAATTATTCGACTTGTGTTACGTTGACAAAAGTGCACTGATTCAAATGGCGCTTATTTCGATCGAATCAAATAATTATTTATTCATTAAGATGATGCAGTTTTTAAAGTAGTGTAGGGTTTTTTCTACAACAACGTAAATTAGAAACATTTCACATCTTTAGTGATTATGAGTTTTTGTCAGGAAATTAACTTTTCATAACTCTATTATCGAGAGGTCGTCCAAAATATCAATCTGCTTGAGTTTTTATGTTAATCCTTTTATTTTAATTACTACTCAATATTTTGCTAATTTCATATCGCGTATCTTTAGAATTCTCTCTTCACCCGAAACGAACGTTTATTGCCTAAAAACAGATGAAGATTTCGAAGACGCTCAACGTGGAATTAGGGCCCAAGTGGTTGACCCCTGTCGATGATATATATTACCCCAACGATTGCTAGTGTTGATTGTTCGAGTGTTACTTAGAAAATATTATTTTTAGCCGATGCATTCAGTCTATTTTGGAATTTCGGCCGGGAACTAATTCTGATTCTGAGGTTACCGGCGAGAACAAATAACCGCTCTGAAGTCGCCGCGCCATTCGAGTTAAGGCTTAGCGTTAGTTCTCCGGAGGTTACTCTGTAGTTTTCCGTTTCGCGTTTTGTTTGTCATTGTGTTTTGTTATAAATAAATTTTATTATTGATGAGTGATGTGTCCGTCTGATTAATAATCCACCTATCACAGTCCCGACAGTCCGACAGTAGACTCATAAAAACGAACGAAACTTTTGAATTAACCTAATAAACGTGATGAATTTGATTGTGATATGATTCATTACAAACATGTTGCTGAAATATTGAAGAAAATTTCTCAGAAATTTGAAACAAAAAGGTCTACTTTGCTTCACTTGATACTACTGGATTTTACTATTCTGACTAAAATCATACATATAACAAACACTTTTGCAGGCCATGGGGGGATGGAGGGAGCCTCCCCCCCTGCTTTTTCGACTTGAGAAAAAGTTGGGAAATTTTGGGCCGTAAAGATAGAAAAAATAATATTAAAAAAATTGCGATCATTCTTTGAGGTTTTCCAGTTTCCCCTCAGAAAGAGTATCCTGACGAACGGAACTTTAGCTGCGCTGTGCATACATACCAAGCGACCAACCAGTCGCCGATGCTCTCACAAGTGAGATGGAGGTGTTACTCGATTTGGCCATTAACCCTACGTCAATGGGACAGTTGGTGTCCAAATCGCTGCCGACTAAGGGCGCGCTGAAATTGGCGCAAAACGTGCTGAGGATCGTTGTAACAGCCGGTTAGTCTGTCGCATTAAATGAGAGAACCTTCAGTTTGCTGAAATTTATAAAAAACTCTCCGAGATCCTCCATGTATGATAGTTGACTAGAAGTATTGCTCCTAATACAATGCGAACAAGATCTATTCGACTCACTGGAGGACTCAAAGGAGTTAGTCCAAGTCTGGACAAAACTAAAGAACAGAAGGATAAAACTTCGATAATTTCATTTTTTCACTATTAATGCATATAATGTCATTCTTCAGCTTAACCCTCGGCTCAACCATCAAAGTTCCTTTGTTTATTTAAATAAAGAGTTTATTAGCATTTCAATTCCTGTTTTTTTTAATATGCACAATATTATTCAAGTGTTGTTTCCTTTCATTTGTATTGAATATTTCTATACATGGTGGATATGGTGGAAGACTAAGGACTTTAGTCCAAAGTAGAATAATTCCTATTATTATTTTTATAATTACCAAAATTTATTTTTGTTTGTGCATACCCTAACGGACATAAGCATTCAGCCAACTTTTGGATAGCTAAATAAGAAAATTAATATATTATAGCAGTTACTAATCCCGCGGCTTTCATTTTTTCGAAAGTTGGTAAATTTTGCTGGTGGGGTTGGGAAAATTTGGACTCCCTCCCCCCCTGGTTTTTCTTTTCGCTACGGCCCTGCACCTTTGAAAGTCTTGAAAAAGTTGGTAATTTGTCTTTCTTCGACCAACATAGTGGTTTTCCATGTACAGGTGAGTTTAAACTGATTTGGGAGTCCAAGCAATGGATAGGGAAAAATGTAGTAACTTTGATACTTAAATTGGATTTAAAGGCAATGAGGATGCAGTTTTTCTATTGAGAGTACATATGGTATCGAAAGTTTACGCAAGAAAACTCTTACAAACACATGTGGTTTTTCTTGGATAGTCATTTTGAATGTAATTTTATAGAATTTTCTCTTGTGTTTGTAAGCTTTACCCAACAACAGGCCTTCACCATCTGTTACTGTATATCTATGGATCGAAGATTTTGAAAGTACTACGGCACTTTGACGTTTTGAATTCTCAGAGACTGGTGTATTGTTGTTTAGCCGTCCTTTCTCTCGGATAGGCCTCTAACGAATTTGAAGATTTTATGCTCAAATCGATCTCTTTGTGTTTTACGTGACAGAAGTTGCCTTGCATTGCCTTGATGAAGACAGCACGTAGCAAACTACATAATACCATAATACCAAACGAAACAATTGAACGGACCATAGCCAATAAAGTAGAATGGAGATCCATCAATATAGTAAAGTTCATTGCTATTGAAACATAGTGTTTCCTCTTCAACAGAAAAAAAGAAAATATATGCCTAATGTGGGAATGTCTGCATTGTGTAGCTTTTTCACTTGAGTTATTAGTATTCATGCTAGGAGTGACTAGCTTTCTCATGGAGTGATAATTTTGAAAATATCTCCGAAGCAACATCACAAAAACTTTTCGGTTCCAGAAGTTAGTTCACTTTCCATCAGTTTTTGATGAACTACAAAGCATAAAGTTAACTTTCTCTGAAATATTGCGAGAGAGCAAATCGTCTCATTGCTGATTCTTCAATACTACTCTGAAAATTGTAAACCAGATCAGAAAAGCTGGAAAAATTACTCTTTTTGAGAATATTTTCAGGAAAGCGCCACTTTGATTTTTATTAGTTGATTCTATGGAACTCTTTTCTGATAGTTTTTCCACATCTCACAACCTGCAGAATGTAACAAGACTATGAATTTCATTTCTTGTAAGTATTCACATTTCTACTCTCGCTCACATTAATTATTACTCACATTGAATAGAAATTATCTCCAAAGTTTGATGAAAATTAGAGTAAATCATATTTCAGAGAAAGATAATTCTTCTTTCTCCTCGGTGGAATCTCCCTGCGGGCTATAAAGAAGAGATAGTGAGAAAACAATTTGAATTCGAATAACGGAGTTGGTTCTGGATTGGAGGAATAAAGTACTAGGGAATTATTAGCTAAAAGGTTGAAATGGAGGAATAGAGTTGTGTGGAATAATTGAGTAAAAGGTTGCTGAGTTCCAAGCATTTCCTGAAATTGGAAAGGACCAAACCTTCTTTTGAGATATTGTCTGCTGAATTACTCCTTCAATTATAACAGTGACAATTTCTATCGTTCATATTCATCTAACAAAAACTGTGAAACATTATTTCTGGAAAGGACTACTGACACCAAGAAAAAGGTCTCAATGGAGGTACAAGAAATCTGAAGTGTGCAATTCGAGAGCGTTTATTGTGGCTAACACCTATTCAGATTCGACCAAATGAATCCAGCTTCTTAACGAAACCGATTAATTTATTTATAAAATGCTTTTTTGGGTCAGCTGGTGAGATTGGACTCTACCAAACGCTGAAAATCAGAAACGATTCGCGTCAGGCAGGGAAGTACTCTGCTACCAGAGTCTGAATTTTCTAGTGAAGAATAATCTTCTTTTTGATTCTTTGTTACAAGGAGGACGGTTGGTGTAGTTTAGTCGACGTACACCTCCTCTGTGACCTCGTTATTTCCAGATTTTGTTCAGGGAGAGACTGTTTCCTCTCCTGATGTAGATTTTGCTTCTGGTGATGAAGAATTTGGTGCAAGGTAGATTCGTAAAATATCCTACACTTGAGGAGGATATAAATTGCTTCCTGGCTGCACAACTCAGCTTCCTAGGTTTGTTCACATGTTAGTGAATTGAGAATCTCCTCTGAGCATCTGACCAGAAAAACATTATTTTCTCTCTTGAAGCAGATTTTGCTTTTACTGCTCAAGCATTTCGATTAAGGCAGACTCATAAAATTCCTTGCTCGTGAGGAGACGATAAGTCGCTTTCTGTCTGCACCAACAAGCCTACTAGTTGAATCTTCCTCTTGAAGATGATCACTTCTGATCAAAACACGTGCCGAGGTGTTGAAAATAACGGTTTGGTGTTGTGGGAGAAAACTCCAGTGAGGTTCATTACTACACCAAAAGTTCCAAACACTGCATCTAAATAGATAGCAAATAATTTGAATTCAATTGTACGCGTCGAAAAAAGATAATTTTTCTGATAATACTACTGTTATTTTAGAAATTGTAGAAGATACAGAAAATTGCGTACGTTGTTTGAAATATGACAATTTAAGCGAAGAGGAATTGGACAACTGCTGGAAAGCATGTTTAAAATACCGCATTTCTCAGATCAAAGCATCCGAAACTACCACAGCCATCCTACACAGCCCCATCAGAATATCGTCTTATATAAAATTTGTTTCCCTTGTACCTCATGTTTTCTAATTTTTCTTAATTTTTCTTTATTTTTCAGATTGACCACGATTTGAAATACTGTTTCGACAAATATGGAATCATAGACGGTTGGAAATTATACCGTGAAGGAATTTTGAGTTTTTTATTACAACGTATTAAATACAAGACACTAAGAGCATTACTAAAAACTATAGTTTCAGTCAGTATGAAAAAAAAATTTCAGTAAAAAATAAATAATTATGGATATTGGCATTCATTATTAAAATGACCCCAATTCTATGAAATTGAATTTTTTGTACTAACCATAAACCTAATACAATACAAAAACATAACATGAATAGCAATCAGTTTATAGTACCAATGAAAGCTGTGTTACTGTTTCTATAAATCTATTCTTATTCATAGTGAATTGAATTAATGAAATTCAAAAGCATTACATGGAAAGCATAGACGGTTTGTGATTCCAATGAAATCTGCATGACTGTTTTCACCAATATATTTATTTGAACAGTGAATCCAATTAATGAAATACATAAATGATTACCTCAGGAGCATAAATGAGTTTGTAGTACCTATTAATGTAAGCTAAAATAAAGTTTTCATGAACGTAATAATTTGGAAATTAAACTCTTTTGGTAAAATTGATAAATACTTTCAGTTGAAGGCAAATCATAATCCATGTTGCTCATTTATAAGACAGTTCAATTCATAAAGTAGTTTTATGGATTTTTATAAACGCTTTCATGATATTCATGAACAAGAGTTTACTGTAACCATTAAATTGTACATTGGACAAAAAGGCATAGATTAATTTATGCTTTCAATGAATGTTTTAATGTATAATACGTATCTTTTTGGTTGAGTGTTGCATTTATCTTATCTTTCCTTTCCACAAGAGTTAATATAATTCTTGTGGGTAATAAATATTCATACTCACGAAAAAATAACCGTGGGTCAAAACAAGGGTTATGAAAAACACTTCATCGAGTGATATATAATGAGCAACCAAAATATGTACCGAAGGTCGGAAAACAACAAAGAAAACATAGAGAAAATAAGTGCTCAGTTTCACCAATGAATCCTTCAATAGTAAATAGTTACCCTACAACTAAACTCACAGAAAAACCGGTTGAAATGTTTCCTTCCTCCTGGATAATAAGCGTTTTGATAAATGATACAAAGGAATATTTCTTCTTTGTAAACATGTAGGTAGAGTGATACGGGGGATGCCTTTTGTATTTCGGGATTAGAGAACAAAAACAAATATTAATCATCGAAAATCACTTTATTGTTTTTCAAAATATTCCCTATGAAGATCTATACAATTTTGCATGTGTTTGAACGAATTGTCGAAGCACTTTTGCCACTCTGATTGAGGTATCTCCAAAACATGCATTCTGAAAGCAGCAACCGCTTCTTCAGAT
>WOGR01006853.1:0-12784 GCA_015342045.1 Leptinotarsa lineolata
GCTGATATAGCAACTTCAACGACGCGTAGACCTTTCGAAGTTTTCCCGTAACATGTGCTTCAAAACAGAATCTATGAGTAAACCTAAATTTTTGCAGCTGTCACTGAAAGTCATCACATCAGCCCCTAAAATTATCTGCATTTTACTTAAGATGATCATTAGAAAGATTACGGAGGATTTCTGAATCATGATTGATTTTTATGTAAGGTTCGATTTGAGGAATATGATTTGAGAAAAGAACAAGCAGAAGTACTAAAACCAATAAAATGTAAGATTGCAGTTAATATTTGGTAATTTATCGTGTCAAATGCCCTAGAATAGTCAATCAATACCAAAACACTCATCTTATTTTTATCCAAGCCATACGAAATATCATTTGTTATAGTTGATTAATATGGATGATATCCCAAATAAGTATTTCTGTTTGAAAAAAAACTCGAATCCATTTTTCCAAATGAAATGTGTAACAACCATTTATTATGAACAGCAAATAGCAACTTCCACAGAAATATAACAATAAAGATTTAATAACTTGATCTAAATTTCCCAATCGATTCATCAAACTCAAAATTTCATTGAAATCAATAACTATGAGCTATATAATATCGTTCTATCAGATAAAACAGATTTCATAACAGTGTTATGAATGCCAAAAGTGTAATTTCTCATTGACAAACTTCAGTCGGAACAATCAATCACAGATTTGCCTCGCTTTCTACTGCAAAACAATACAATTCGCGTTCAAACTCTGCAGAACTTGAATTGAATGAAAGTACGTGACTCTCCACAGTGGAATCGTATCGAAATTGATTTCAGCGAGAAGTTTTCATTATTAACGGAAAACAATGAGATTCTCATTATGCCATAATAAAATAAATGGCGCACTGTTGGTAATACTGCCTGTTCTTCAGAAAATAAATACTTAGTCATTGATTTCCAATTCAGATTTTATAGTCATGGAACGATTTATGGAAAATTCATCGAAATTATAAAATGAAATAATGGAGTGAATGAAAAATCAAAAGATTTTATTTATGAGATATTGTCAACTCGAGATAGTTGACTTTATACTTTATATATTTGAATGCTTGTCATAATTTCTAGAATATTAGGTGTATCAAAATGAGATTTGGTGTAGGTGAATCACATATAAACTCAAGATTTTTCACGTAGGTCGCATGGGTATTTCCTGGAGGATTTTTCTCGAATCTAACGATATCAATTTATTTGCAATTTTTCTGAAAATAGAAAAATACATCAGATATTAGTGAGGAACATACGGAGTTATAATTCACGCACTGCCATTTATAGATATGATGCATAATATTTTACAGTTATTTTTATCGAATTATCTTCGGAAAACAAAACTTTCATTAGTCCATTTCGAACTCAACTTTATTGAAACTGAGCACTTCAAACCGAACAACTTCTATAGTACGTTGATGATTATTAATTTCAAATGAAGTGATAGGGTGTGATTTTCATATTTTTTAGTCGACGAAAAACATAGAGACCAACATTCGTCATAAATAGCTTAGTTTTGATATCAGGAACTTTTCTAAATAACGTGAGTGAAGATTTTTTCAAAATCGTCAAAATAGGTTCCATGAGTTTACTCAGAAAAATCATTGTTTCTCGGTTACCTCAAGTTGAATATCTCAATTATGTCGTTATACGAATTGAAACTAACTTTCAACAATATATTACCAACAACAACGCCGGTCCACGGCGGTGCAGGCACAAAGTATATGCTCTGCTGTTTTATCATTTTCCAAACAGATGCGACACACACTATTTTCCGACAGTCCGAGTCTCTGCAAATGATGATTCAGACAACAGTGATCTGTAAGGAAGCCTGATAGTCATCGTAGTTCATCCCTATTATAGTCCAACAACTGTTTGGTTTCAAGTTTCGAAGGGTGAATGAATGCCTTGGTGTGAGCCAATCCTGAAAAATTTTGCCAGAAGTCTTTGAATCTTCTTGCCATCCAGGTGTTCAATGTTTATTTGGCAAAGCCTGAAGCAATGACAATGACAGATTCTGGTCCGATGAAGCTACTTGCAGCACCCTCCTTTGGAAGGGAGTCAGCAGCCTCGTTACCTTCCAGGCCAGTGTGGCCAGGAATCCAGACCAGAAAAAATTTTTGAGTCTTCCTATTGAGGAGAGTCGTTTTTGGCAATTTGCTACCAATTTCGACGTTGCTCGGTAGTAGCCAAGAGCTTCGAACGCCGCTTGAGTTTTCGAGAAAATTTTCATTGACTTGTGTTTGGGGTTGGAATCTACCAATCTCCCCGCACACAATTCGATAGCATAGATTTCCGCTTGGAATACAGTCGCATAGCTCCCTAGGCAAGTTGATATCTTTGTCCTGAGTCTGCAACTGATCCATCGGTGAACCAACTATCTGCTCTTTATATTTCCTTCTCCCGGAGGATCCAGTCCTCTCTACTCGGTCATTTCCAGAATGCTGTTACTTCTAGTGTCAGTGCTTTGTGCAATTGGCGATGTACACTAGTTTGTATGCAGTCCATCTAGCCTCTCTCTACAGAAAAGTGTAGGGGGAGGTAGTTCTAGAACGATATCCATGGCCGCTTACGGTGTGGAACTGATGGCACCACAGTTATCCAGACAAGCCTATCTCTGTAAGCCAGAGATCTTCGCCTGAGCCGTTTTCTGTGAAGCTTTCGGCCACCAGGCAATTTCACTTCCGTTCCAAATGAAATGACCTCACCATTGAGGGAAAGTGGCGTTAAATCATCCAATTTTCTTCTCCTGGTGAAGGGGATTATCACAGTTGACAGACATCTGCTGCTCCCTCTGGCACCAAATGTGAACCACATTCATCGTACTTTGGAATTCAGTTGCTATATCTGTGATCTATTCTATAGTGATTTGAAAAATGTTGCTGAAATATCTAGATTGAAATATATTGAGTGAAAATTTGAAGCGTGGATAATCATAGTTTGCCATGGTCTTCTGACCCATAGTGCTTTAAAACAAGACAAGCGGGCAAGGGTACTTTACACAATGGACCTGTGATGAGCCCATACTAGCATACTTGGATACTCCCATAGTAGATTAACGCTTGGCCGAAATGAAGGGGCACATGTTGGCACTTTTTAAGTTTAGTTGCTTGTTAACGACCATTTTATGTTGGAAATAACTGCTCAACTGTGATAGTCACAGTTGTAGACTGTGATTTCTGAATGTTCTGGCACCCACTACAAAGTCAAAATATTGTTCCAAAATATGAAGAAATTATGTCACGTACAATATCGAAATAACTTGGATTACCAAATTATTCAGAACATCGTTTTTATTGCAATTTTATAATTTGTCCAAAACATTGCTCACAACAAATGTCATGTATGTAATGGTTTCTGCGAAATAGACAAATGGTGAAACGAAGTTCCCCTCATTCTATTCATACAGTGGATTATGTGATCTTCCGAATCCATTCTGTGGCTTTACGTATGCCAACAAATGTAAAACTCTTCCCGAATTTAATGGAATTATCTCGAACTTTCTGCGAAACAGTCGAGTCGGTCAGAAAATGCTCTTTGCTCAACTACTCGTATTCCCTAATTGATATTAATCGGTGCGCACATATATTTCTCGTTAAATTGGTCCATTCATTCTCTGTGAAATATTCTATTTTGCGAACAGACGATTTGTTTCGAATCCACTCAAACTTGTGTTTATGACATGTACATTAAGGGTTAATGACAATTTATCGATTATATGTTCAACATTAATTATGGATACTTATCAGTTAATAAATATCTGGAAATGAAGGTGAGCCGGTATAGAATTGTTAGGAAGCTTCAATAAATTTGATGCTGATATTGTTGTACATCAATATTCTCATTAACACAATGTACTTTGGATTGGAGAAACAGTTTGATTGAAACTCTGAAATGAATCAATATTTGATACAACGTCAACCACTCATAATTTTGGTTTTCCATTTGAACGTAAATCAAGAGTAAAGACTTGATGAATAATAACTGGATATGTGTGGCTATGATAATTGCTTTTCAGATATAGAACAGTTACCCATTTCTATTTTCTGATTTTTGAATTATTTCTCACACAGAGTGTATATATGACATGAACGAAACTATTGAACGAGGAGAAAACAATAAACAACATAAGGCGAAAATGTGAAGAAACAAATGCTTCGTCAGCTCATGATAAAATTAGGACATTTCAACTTTGATTATTCCAACAAAAAGCAAGACATATAATACCAACAGGTTTTTCACTGTCCTTGTGGGAAATCTATAAGAAACTATTTGTCTACATTATGGTAATGGACCTATGGATCTGCAGATTGTCAAATATATCATCTTGTTAACAACGAGTTGTGGACAAGTTGAAGCTGACAAATTTTTTCATTTGATCATGAGTTATAAGAAACAATAAAAATTCACCAGTGAATTGATTATATTGAATTGGTTATCTAGAATAAATTCCATCTGAATTAGGTATTCCGTTTGCAGATATGTGCCTCGTCAGAATGGGCTCATTCAGGCTAATTTAGTTTTTTATTGAAAATTATATATTTATTATAAAAGTAAATCATCTCCTGAGTATTCCACAAAATTTTCCCATTAATATTTCAATTAACATTCAATTAACAACTAAGCAAGAGCAATTGAAAATGTGAGATCGTCCGCGGTACATCTTGACATCACACCAGGCAAAGAGCTTCGAGCGCTGGCAACCGGGCCTGTAGTTGGAGATTATTAATCGCTGCCATCGTCAGATTTTGTTTCATTTGCTGGTTTGAAAACACCACGTGTTACGTATTTTTTAATTATTTAGTTTTTAAAACAATTTAAAAGTTGACGACCATTATGTTTTCATTAGAAGACGGCCTTAGTAGAGCTGATTCGGGTAATTTACATGAAGTCGATATTTTCATGGTGATGGAATATTTTAATAACAGTAGGGACTACAGAAACGCTGAAATGAGAGGTGTAAAAAATGGGAAGGTAAGTAAGGAATAATACGGTACCTTGTTTTATCCTAAATATTTCAATATCCATGTATTCTCCTAGACCTAGAGTATCAATGCAAACAACTATTGGCTATTGTTACCTATTGTAATGTAGAATAGCTGTAATCATTATCATTCATACTTACATTAAAATGATCTTTGCAACAAAAATGCGTCCCCTTGGCAGATACAAAGTTGTCCCCCCGCATAGCGCGCTGCCATAACTTTCGTGATTTTAAGTTACTTGGCAGTGAAACAAAAATTTTGTCTGGTGCAGTTATCAAAGAATTTTTGCATTTAGGAACGATGCAATACTTGTTACATCCTTTTTTTCGTTATTCATATTCACGCAGTTGACACACTGCAGTAAACAACACAACTTGCTTTCTACGGCTTTAGCACACGTATTTCGCTTATCCGCCAGCACTCCCGAGTCGACTGATGTGACGTCAAGCTTGACCACGCCCCGTTTCGGTGAACGCCACATTCAACTATTAATTTGAGGAGGAAGATTAAGAGTGAAAATTCAGATTTGTAGCATATGTACTATTTGAAACATAAACTTTCAAATAATGTAATGAAAAAAAATTGTTGAATGGCCCATTGTAAATGGGAAGTCATTCGAGAAGTTACATGCATTGAAGCTGTTTGATTACATTCTCATGTATATATAATTTACAAATATTTTTTCTACGTTGATGCCTTATACACCCTAATTCATCAAATATAAGTTTGTAGGAACATACCTTTCATCAAGTTCTTTATATCTAGTCTCTATATCTAGTCTATCAAAAAGTTGAAAATTAGTGGTGAATTCAGTCATATAAAAATTGACAAATCATTTGATGCTACATAACACCATATACAATTTGTTCGCATCGCATCGATACATTACAATATCTCTTAGGAATATGTGGGCTTTTCCATTATCAGCAAAAGTATTACTTCATACTCTAGTAACGCCACTGGCAATCATCCGCACTACAATATACAAGGTGGGGCACCGAAAACGAAACAGATCGAATATCTTCAAAACACATGTTTCCTGAAAAAATGCAAAAACACGTCGATTTGCAATCCAAGGGGGACTTCTTTCTATCATAACCTCAACTGTCATACCTCTCTCTTCACCCCTCGGTCACTATCACCCAAACAATTTGAATAGGGAAAGTAGTAAGTAAGGCACATCATTGAAAAGGCAATTTCATATGGAATACGGTCATGTCAATTTTCGCTACCTAACTTTCTATTTCGGCGCTCTATTACGGGAAAAAAGTGTTCCGTATTCCAAATTATGATACTCCATTTGCAAGCTAATTTAACATGAATTCGGTTATGGAAATTATGATTTGTTTGTCAATGCAGAAAAACAATATAGTGGCTCTAAGATGGCAGACGAAATTTGTAATCATGGTTCGATTCGAATCAAAATTAGTATGTGAGGATTATCAGGGTGGGAAATTATGACTGTTTTGTCGATGTGGTTGTAATTGGTTGTAATTGTGGTTCGATTCGATTCCAAATTGGCATATAGGGTTTTATAAGTTTCCAGTATGACTAAAAAGAATCAATTAAATTGATAAAAAAAGCGCTAAAAAGAAAATTATATATATTTTTTATGTGTGACGTAGGTTATTCTGTGCATGACAGAATCAAAATTTTACCGCGCAAGAATACCTATTTCGTACGTGTGGCAAATTTGTTTTTCTTCTCATCGCATGTAAAAGCTTTTTTTCAATTTTATTCAATTAGTTTTAGTCATGTTGAAAATCTATAGTTTGGATTGATCTTAGTTGAATTTATGCACAATCTTCCAATTTTCAAGTTAATGAAATGTTTATTTTTCCAATTTTTTTTTTCGTGAATTGTCACATTACTTTCCAAATACAATATCATAAGTTGGAATACGAAACAGTTGTTTTTCCAGCAATAGGGCGCCAAAATGAAAAGTTAGATAGCGAACACTCACATGCTTGAATTCCTTATGGAATTAACTTCTCAATGTTTTGTTACACTTAGTACTTTTCCTATTCAAATTGTATGAGTGGCCAAGGGATGGGTAGAGAGGTATGACAGTTGAGGTTACGTCAGGAATATGTCCCCCTGGATTTAAAATCAACAAGTTGTTGCATTAATGTCACAACACATGTGTTTTGAAGAATTTGTTTTTGGTACCGGGTCAAATCGAACCATAAAATCAGATTTCGCCCATCATCTTGTTTTTTGCATCGACAAAAGAATCATAATTTCCAACCCTGAAAATCCCCACTTACTGATTTTGATTCGGATCAGACCATAATTACAAATTGCGTCCGCCATCTTGGAGCCACCATAATGATTTTCCGCATTGACAAACAATTCATAATTTCAGACCCTGAAAACCACTACTTGTCAATTTTGAATCGAATCGGACCATAATTTCAAAACTTGTACACCATTGTGGAGCCGCCATTTTGTTTTTTCCCTTAGAAAAATTCCATAATGCATTGTCACCGAATTTATGTCAAATTAGCTTGCAAATGAAGTATCATAATTTGGAATACGGAACATTTTTTTTTTTCGCTAGAGGGCGCCAAAATATAAAGTTAGGTAGCGAAACTTGACATGGCTGAATTCCTTATGTAATTACCTCTTTAATGATGTGTCACACTTACTACTTTCCCTATTCAAATTGTTTGGGTGAAAGTGACCGAGGGGTGGGGGAAAGATATAACAGTTGAGGTTATGATAGGATATGTCTCCCTTGGATTAAAAATCGACGTGTTTTTGCAATTTTTCCAGAACATATGTGTTTTTGAAATATTCGATCTGTTTTCTTTTCGGTGCCCCACCTTGTATAGTTCATGCACTCTTCCTATTCCCACGTTGCTGTAGTCTACCTTAAACCGCAGCCAATCCATTGTGTTTTTGTTGGTCTCCTTCTTTCGTTCCCTTCAAAAATTAGATTTATCTGTCGAGGTTAACGGGCCGACTACTAGAGACCACGAAAATAAAAGAATTGTTCTCTGTAAAATCAAGAGATATGATCAGCTATGGTGCAATAAAAGTAGCAGTGGTCACGACATTCTAAAGACGAGGTCGACAGATTCATACGACCAAAATAATGACTGGCCCTTCCGTTTTTACTCGAATGACTGGGTAAAATGGAATTCATGTACAATTTAAGAGAAACAAGGGAATAATTTCAATTTATTATTGATAATTTACTTCGGCAAATAACTATCCAAACTTTCTACCGTAATGAGAGGAATTAATTATTTTTTAAATCTATTTTTGGTTGGAGATTCTATGAAATCTGAAAAAACTTGATACTACGAAAAATAATCATTTTCTGCTACAGAGATTCATTGAATGAATATTTGGTTTCATCCAAATAAGTCACAAGATATTCTCTTCTATGGCAGACGAGACGATATGAATTGTAAAAATCGAAGATTATTTCGTCCACTTGGTGGACTGGGTGGCGTAGGGCAACGAATGCTCTAGATTAGTCTTTCTCAAAGTGGGCGATAACGCCCCCTTGTGGGCGCTGGAGGCCTATAGGGGGGCAGTAAAGGGTACAGGGAAGATTGGGGCGTTGAAGCGGTTTAGGAGGGCCTTGAAGCGGTTTAGGGAAGCGATGGCTAATTTAAAAATGGATTTTTTGCTTTAAACACAAACTTTACCGCTCCTTTACGCTTAACGCATGTTTCCTCGTGTAACGCCATCTAGGGGACTAGAAAGTAACTATTTTCCGTCCGATAGTTGTCAAACTGTACAATAGATGGCGGTAAGCTTCAATAAGAAGCGGGAAGTTTCTAGTCTCCATTCTCGAAAGTACTAGGCCCGCCCGCTGCCACATATAAAAGCGCGCGCGCGCCATCCAGCCAGTAATGTCATTCGACGATATTACAAAAACAAGTGAATTTAGTTAGCGACTTAGCTAGGTAAAGTGATGTACGTGCGGTGGTGAATACTGTGAGTGGTGTCATTAGTACGTTTTTAATACTCAACTCTTTACTTCGGCATTATTGAAGACAAAATTATGTCGGAAGCAAAAAAGAAGAAACGGCAGTATAGCGCGAAATATGTAAAATATGGATTTATTGAAAATCCCACAAATCCATCTTCGCCTATGTGCCTTCTTTGTCAAAAAAACCTTTTCGAATAAAACGACTTCAACGGCTTCTAAGAAAGACGACGACGGACTCCGAGCTTCCTACAATATCTCTTTGTTGATTGCTCAAACAGGTTAACCTCACACTAGTGGAGAGGATTTAATTTTACCGGCAATAAAAGAAGTAATAACTACTGTGCTTTTTAAACCAGCGGCAGATATTAACCAAAAAATTCATTTGAGCAAGAGTTCTGTGCAAAGACGAATTGATGAGATGGCTAGAAACATTGAAGTGTCATTGTGCAATCATCTGAAGACTCCTAAATTCTCAATACAGTTAGATGAGTACACTTTACCAACCAATGAAGCACTGTTGTTGTCATACGTGTGGTTTATTAAAAATGAGAAAATATATCAAGAACTACTATTTGAAAGAAATTTAGAGACGGATACAAAAGAAGAAACCATATATAATACACTGGAAAATTTTTGTGATAAGAAAGAAATTCCACTGAAGAATATTATATAAGCTGCTACGGATGTCACAAAGGCTTCATAGCGTACTTAAAAAATTAAATTCCAGATGTGCTCGCTATACATTGCGTCATTCATAGGCAACATTTGGTTGCGAAAAATTTGAGTGAGCGCCTCTCTCAATCACTGCAATATATCATCAAAACAGTCAATAAAATCCGAAACAGCTCTTTAAATGACAAATTATTTAATCAGCTTTGTGTTGCTAATGATGAAGATTTCAACCGATTGCTATTTCACACAGAAGTGCGTTGGTTATCAGGAGGTGACTGTTTGACTCGATTTTACAATCTATTTGACCCTGTAATAGAGTTCTTGGATTACCTTGTCAGGTAATCAGTTGTATGACAAGGCATAAAACTCTGAAAAAGCTAGCCATTCGCGCCAACGAAACGTCAGGAAGAAATTCCAAAAATCCACGGCTCTCAAACTCTGAAAACAGTGACACTGAAAACCCCAGCCGCGAAAAGTCTAAACCATTTTGTCTTTACCATTTAATGCTTCAAAAATACAACCTGGATGCCCTGTTCATAGTGACTAATGCTCCTGGGCGGAGTGCTTAGAACCGAGTTGAGCGACGCATGGCCCCCCTCAGCAAACGACTGTCAGCTGTCATCCTGTCGCATGAACATTTTGGTCGTCATCTCGATAACAAAGGAGTTACTATTGATGATTTGGGAAAGTCTAATTTTCAGCACACTGGGAAGACAAGGTCTGGGGGGGGATAAAAATTGACAACTACGATGTGCATTGCATTGAAATCTGTGAGGTCTGTTAGGTACGATATTATTTTATTTCAGTTAGCTTTCCGTTCCTTATTGCATTGCCGAAGGTTAAAATAAGTATGTGATTTTATTTTGAGACTTTATCAGTGAAAATGAAGCTGAATTAGGTGAAAGCATGAGAAGAACAAGATGATGAAGAAAAAATTGTATGCAAGGACAGGCTCAAATCAAGACTGCGTAAATAAATGTAAGATTAGTAGTAAAAGTGTATTAGTTGAGCCTATTTCAACATTCTTGAGTAAATGTTTATATGTGACTGTTGAATAACAATATGAATATAATAAACAATATTGGCACTGCGTATAGTTAGAAATGTTTTGTTTTATTTCGCAAACACTATTAAAACAATAACAAAGGTATTTTATCGACTTGTTAGTACTTTGCTCAAAATAACTGTGACTTTTAGGTAAAAATGGCCACTTAGGTGTTACGTAACGTTTAGGGTGGGGGAGGAGGTTACTGGAGAACGTTACGGCGAGTTGAATGGGAGTGAAGGAGGGTCACAATTCTTTATAAATTGTGTTACATAATACTTGTCCTTCCATTTGAAAACCTAACTTCGACGTGTTGTACGGAGTGTATTTTTTTAATTTTCATACAATCTACAGACAATCTGTTTTAATTCTAACGACATAAACTTCCGCTTTCTTTGTACATTACTTGGGCCTGCTACGACATCCATCTTAATACTTTGAAAATAATAAAATTCAGTCATATTATTCAGCTATTTGTCAGTTGTTTACTTACCTCAAAAACTATTTTAAAGTTGATGTATTTTGAAAAACAAGTAACGGCCAACTCTATCTTATATTTTGAAGTTAATAAATATAACAGAATCACCTTCAAATGAAAATTGTTATACTATAGTTGTTTTCTGATAGGTGTCAGTCCATAAAACTACTGTGTAGGTGAGTTGAGACTAGCCGGAAGGAATTGTTCATTTAGATAATTAGAGTTACTGATAAAAATAAGTTTCAGTTATTCAAAAGTTTATTCAATCTAAAATCACCAACATTCTAAACAAATACAAGTAATTAAATAAAAAAGGTTCAAATTTTTTCAGGTATTATTTATACTGGCCATCCACCACTCGAAGATATTGTAAAGAAGCTCAGAGCAAATATTTTGGGTTCTACCAGAAATCCTCTCACTCACGTTCAGTTGACAGAGAAAACGTGGTTAATTTATTGTACCAAGGTGTGGGAAACTGTGAAGAAAAGTTCATTCTTTGTTGAATATACAAAACTGATGCCGTGAAAACCAGGACTGAAAAAATGAGAGTAGATCACAATAACTGTTCCAAATTATTGTGAAGAACTAGAAGGGTGAAAGTAATGCTTCTGACATAATTTCAGTTGGGTGAGATGAAAATCTTCCAGCTTGTATTCTCAGAAGTACTACATTGAATTGTGAGACAGGTTCTGGATGATGAAAGTTGGTATGTGATGGAATCTGCCGATACTTGAGAAATCTATAACGTATTTAGGAAACAGTTCATTGTGAGATTTTCACTACACAGTTTTACAAAAACGCAACACGTGTTTCGCTATACAATAGCTTCTTCAGGCGTTTATATACTATATAGGCATGTATATACTAGATATGTTATAGATACGCCTGGAGAAGTTATTGAATAGCGAAATACCTGTTGCTCTTTTGTAAAAATGTGTAGTGGAAATCTCACAAAGTGTTTCTTGAAGATGAAGTTTGGATTATTCTCATTGTGTTAGCAACCTTCACTTATATGTTATTACAAATACTTGTTTGTCTTATGAAAATTACCATTTCATGGCTAAATTATATTTCTAATGAAATTCAGTCAACATCCTTTTTGTTGAAGAGTCCAGACTTACCAATATTCTTACATCAAATTTGAATGTTTTTATATCATTAGAAAACCATTGTTGAAATATGCATACTTAGGCAAAACAATAAAAGAATTTTTAATCTCACCATTTTAATTTTTCAAACTAACAAATATTTGGGTAGATTAGTTATTTGGGAAACAAAGTTTTGTTGTTTCATAAACTACACCTCACGGTCTGATCTTCAGAAACCTTATTTTCAAAAAATATAGTAGCTAAGAATTCACGGCCGAATCAAACAGGAAACAAAAAGTGTGGGAAACTTCCAAAGAAATTGAAGAAAAAAAAATAACTACAATGAAAACTCTGTTAAAGATATGTGGATAATGCACAGAGTAAATGAATTTTTAGGTCAGAAGTGAGCTGTCACAGCAGTTCCAAGAAACATTTTCAAATTGTGTATCAAAACGTGAGAGGCCTGCGTACCAAATTAGAAATCTTTAATAAAAATATATTGTGCCAGAACTCAGATGTCCTAGCTGCTACTGAAACCTGGCTGAA
>WOGR01006854.1:0-12782 GCA_015342045.1 Leptinotarsa lineolata
TTTAAAATACGGTAAATTAACATCAAAAATCGACGTGTTTAAGGATTATTTCTTAAAATGACCTGTTTAGCTGAAAATGAATTTGTTCCATACTTTACGGACACAGTGTATATATATTGTATATTTCAGTCAGATGTAATTTTCTTAACTTTCAGTCACCTAACTAATTTCAATATTAAAATTAACTGTTGAAAAGAAGTTTAGAAGGCTTTGTCTATTTGCCCTATCACCCCCTTCCTGTTGAAGGACTATCAACTGGCGCCCATGGCTTGCTAATGAAAATTATAAAAATAATATCTACTGATAAAGAATTTTTGGACGTTCAGATATCCTGACTCGAACTTAGGACTCGCCTCGTTCCAGGTGAGCTCCAGGCAGTCGTAAATTTAGGAAAACAGAGATTTCTCCTGTTTTACGACATAAAGGTGATCAGAATAGAAACTCATATAATTTGAATATTGTATTACACGAATGTGGACATGAATAACATAAAATAACGTGTCACTTTTGTTTACGACTATATTTGAAAACTCGTCGAAACCACCCGATTAACGGCGGAATTGATAAAATCTAATATATAAAAATAAATTGCTGTTCGTGGGTCTTGCTGAAACTCGAAAACGGCTGAACCGATTTGGCTAATTTTGGTTTTGAATTATTTGTGGAAGTCCATGGAAGGTTTAAAAGGTGAGTGAATATGAAAAAAGAGAGAAAGGAAAATAATGATGATTAATAAAAGAACTCATGAACGGCTGGACAAATTTTTATGATTTTTGTGTTTTTGGATTTTTCTTCGTCGGGAATAGGATAATAGGTATCAATATATGATCTTTCATCAATAAAAATAATAATAATAGAGAAACTCAAGAACGGCTGGACCAGTTTTTATTAATTTTGTGTTTTTGGATTTGTCTTCATCGGGAATAGGATAATAAGTATTCAAATATCATATTTCATCAATGAAAATAATGATAATAATAATAAAAGAACTCAAGAACGGCTGGACCAATTATTATGATTTTTGTGTTTTTGGATTTGTCTTCGTCGAGAATAGGATGAGTATTGAAATATGATATTTCATCGATGAAAAAAATAATGATAATAAAAGAACTCAAGAACAGCTGGACCAATTTCAATGATTTTTGTGTTTTTGGATTTGTCGTCAGGATAATAAGTATTGAAATATCATATTTTATCAATAAAATAATAATAATAAAAGAAGTCAAGAACGACTGGACCAATTTTTACGATTTTTGTATTTTTGGATTTGTCTTCGTCGAAAATAGGATAATAAGTATTGAAATGTGATATTTCATCAATAATAATAATAATGGGCGCGCCCTCCAGAATATATCGGAGTTTCGGGGGATAGGGCCTAACCAGCCCATACTACGGTAAAAAAATAACAATAGTAATAATAAAAGAAATCAAGAACGGATAGATAACAATTTTGTTTTCCTTTAGAAACTATTCCTACCTGTCAAACATTTGATGTTCGTCCCGTTGTTCAAAATTCAAATTAAATTTAACGTGAATGTAATCAAATTAGTTTTGTTTTTTCATTAGTTTATAGTTAAAACAACACCTTTGTTTTCCCTTAGAACGGCTGGACCAATTTTTATGATTTTTGTGTTTTTGGATTTGTCTTCTTCGGGAATAGGATAATGAGTATTGAAAAATGATATTTCATCGATAATAAAAATAATAATGTCAAGATGGTTGTTCTGATTATTGGAGTCCTTGGTGGAATGATGTCCTATCTACTCTCGAATCTCAAAGTCATACCGGCTTGCCGCACTAAGGCAGAAATCTTAGCCGGACAGATGCAGAAGGCTGTCATTCTTGGCTCATTGCGTTTGCTCAGGGCACATGATTCTCGGACCCAATGATCACTTACCCTACGGTGTGGGGAGTGGTCGTTGGTTGATAATGCTGGCGCGCCCTCTCGAATGTATCGGGGCTTCGCGGGATAGGGCCTGACCAGCGCACACTACGGTGGGAAAAAATAATGATAATAGTAATAACAATAATGATAATAATGATAATAGTAATAATAATGATAATAATTATGTAATTAATGTATATCATGCAATAAATTGATGGATGTAGCCGTTACTACGTGGTAAGAGATCACCATGGAAAATGAGAAATGGAAATTTTCTTTGTTTTTTACGACTTTTATTTGTAACTGAAGTTATTGCAGTTTCGTCCTATTGAGACATTTTAAAACTTATACAGTATACGTTTGTAACAAAATTTAAATGTATCTATATCTATTGTTCATAATAGTACTTCTTTGAAAATACAATAATTATGATTCGTTCATTGCTATTTGGTCAAAAAACCGCGTTGAAAATACTTTTAACACTAGTGTTAAAAATATTTTCAACACGCTACTTTGTAAACATCATCTTTCAATACTCTTGACAACCAATAAAAATGTCAGTTTTAATGATAGTTGTACAAAAACATGTTTGTGGCTACAAATTTGTCAATCACGAATTCATTTCAATACCTTTGAGGACTAATCGAAATCCTTTTTTGCCTCATTCGGAGCTGGCAACTCTACGATGAATATCGTCCTACCCTGATGGTTGAGAACTGAATCAGTCTCATTAGGATGTAATCTCCTAGAGAATGAATAGTTTCGATATATACGGTACCTGCTTCTATTCCCCATTGCCCGCTCTTCCTCCAGCCATGATTGATGACCAGATGGAGGGGGTGAATGCTTGATAGTTTCTCCAGAAAGTGTTCAGTCCATTCAAACCTGAAATAGCAATCAAAAAAAAGACGATTATAGGTTGTCCTTGGATTTGTACAGATATTTTGAAAAATAGTTTCAGAGTGACGACCATATAGAGTTATGCACGCCATCTTGCTAGCAAAACAAGTTTTTATCAACACAACTCTAAACCCGTGCAAATTCGTATTTAAATAACTCCAAAAATAGAAATGGTGTTCATTAGAGGCATATTCTTCTTGAACTTGAAATAGAATATGCGTGAATAAATAATTTCATTTCAGAAAATGTTTATACTCAAATTTATATCATTTGTTCCACTGTACATGGTTATGTCACTAAGTCGAAAATTCCACGATAATTTCAGGTGAATATCACACAAGCTTCGTGATATATTCGGCCACATTCATTCCAATCAGTTCCAATGCAAGAAATACGAAGTAATTTAATCCTCAATGGGATGTTTCTGGGGACTGCCAGTAACAACCCCAAAACGTACGTAAGCCCCATAGTGGCGCTACGACTTATTGATTTTTCTGTGGGTGTAAATGGGATAACGAACGAAACAGCTAGATTTGCCTGGGAAGAACTCGATCTCTCACTTTGAAACCGAAAATAAATTGGTTTGGGAATGATAAAACGCGCAGAAATTAGTTGTGAGCTATTGACGTTTGGGGAGAGTTGAGTGGTAGATAGAAAATAGATTCATATTGAAACTGACACATGACGTCAACAATTGCTAATTAGTTAACGGCTGGGGTACGATTCAGAACTTCATTTCGTGATTACCGAGAAATGCCATTACTTATTGATTATTATAAGGTTTCAAGATAAGTTATCTGAAAAGTAACAACAAGTTGGGTAGGTACTTCACTTCGTTTTTTGTAATTTTTGAAGTTCCAACCTGTGAATCTAACAAAGGACAAACTGAACATAAGAAGGTCGACGCATAATATACACTTCTGTGAAACAGTATCATCAATGAGAAACGAATTCATGAATAATTGCCTATAAAATGAGAAAAAATCAATGAATAATAAAAAATGAGGATCAAAACTTTCTATATTTTTGTACCACTTGTATTTATAACTAACGTTAATGAAGTTTGGTCCTACAAGGACATTTTCAAACATATACAGTTTACGGATACAGAATACAGTATTCGGTTAAAAATGTCCTCGTAGGACGAAACTGCAGTACCGTTAATTACAAATACGAGTGGCATAAAAACATTGGAAGTGTAACGACTACATCCATGAATTTATTCAGTAGGTAATAAAAATAGAAAGTGGTTGATGCTTTCAATACCTGCATCTGGTTTTCGAACAGCAAGATCACGTTCATAGACTCTTTTGGAGACTTTTTGGTTAGACTGTCCGATGTAAAGTTTATTGTATTCAATTGAAAATGTCCTTGTAGATCGGAACTGCAGTAACGTTAGTTACAAATACAAGTGGTATAAAAACATTTTCGTGATGACCCCCTACCACGTAGTAACGACTACATTTATAAATTTAACCAATGAGAAATTCAAAATTGAAAAAGGGTTATGCTTTCAAAACCTGGATTTGATTTTCGGACAGCAAGATCACGTTCATAGACTCTTTTGAAGACTCCTTGTTTAGTTTGGCCGATGTACAGTTTATTGTATTCAATTGAAAATGTCCTTGTAGGTCGTAACTGCAATAATGTTAGTTAGAAATACAAGTGATATAAAAACATTGGAAATTTCAATTTTCAATTTTCGTGGTGATCTCCTACCATGTAGTAACGACTACATCCATGAATTTATCCAATGAGTGATTTAAAATTGAAAGTGATTGATGTTTTCAAAACCTGGATCTGATTTTTGGACAGCAAGATCACGTTCATAGACTCTTTTCAAGTGTGATTGATGCTTCCAAAACCTGGATCTGATTTTCGGACAGCAAGATCACGTTCATAGATTCTTTTTGAGTGTGATTGATGTTTTCAAAACCTGGATCTGATTTTCGGACAGCAAGATCACGTTCATAGACACTTTGGTTAGTCTAGTCGATGTATAGTTAATTGTATTCGTTTAAAAATGTCCTTGTGGAACAAAAGTGCAGTAACGGTAGTCACAAATAGAAGAGGTATGGAAACATAGGAAGTTTGAATTCTAATTTTTCATGATGATCTTCTACCCCGTAGTAACGGCTACATTCATCAATTCATTCAATGAGTACTGTGAAATTGAAAGTGGTTAACGAGTTCAAGACCTGAATCTGATTTTCGAACAGCAAGATCACATTCATAGACTCTTTTGGAGACTTTTCGGTTAGTCTGGTCGATGTAGGTTCATGTACCTCTTTGGTTGGGTATGGTATTTTCAGGTATTCGAAACCAATTTCGCCTCTTAGGTGCGTAGAAAGAAGTGGATAATGTCGTTGTGTTCAAGAGACAAAAAATATTTGGAGTCGGTAACTAAGATGGAGAAACAGTTTCTCTACTTCAATTTCATATCATGGAAATGGATGTAGTAGAGTCAATAATTGAAATTCGACAATTTCAGTTTTTATGGATATCTCGAAAAAGATCATTGATAGTCATGATCTGAAAATGTGATTTCATTGTTTTTCCAAATGAGCAACATATGTTCAATTCAACTGACCTTATGATTCTCACCGTTCACAATTCCTAGTGAACTCATCTGCTGTATACCTATCATTCGACTGTTTTATATGATATTAATTCGACTTTTATTGGGAATGAATGAAAAATAATGAATATTCATGATTATAGAGAATGAAATGACTGAATTTCATATTTAATGGATATGAGAGGTTATATGTTTCGGCACATAAAATTATTTCGCAAACTCATGGGAAAAATTTGGAAAATGAGTGAATTCGATGATATTCAATACATAGAGTGGTTTGAGACTCTGCTCTGTTGGGTTTCACTGTTTGGGGAGTAAGAATTTTTTCAATTCATATTTTTGAACACTTCTAGTAACATATTGTATATACGAGTTGTTGAATTTGAGACAAAGATAGACTTGTTTCTGATATTCTTCGAATGGATTCAAGATCGAAAAATGGGTCAAGATTATTTAAAAGTTTTAAAGAGATGGGTTCATATTTCCTTATCCCAAAAATGAGTCTGCAACAATTATTTTGTACCTTTTGTACAAGCGACTTACATTTCTATTTGAAATTGGGAATATATTGATTACTCAAAATGAGTTCAAGTAACGCAAAAGCTCTGCCTACCAGAAATTTGATGTACTGGGAAGAACCCATTTCGGAATCTATAATAAGTCCCAAATTTCTAGCTGAGTCACTCACTTGGAAGAGTTTGTCTATGTGACGAAATAGACAACAATGTATACTGTGCACATGTATAAAGTATAAAAGACCAAAAAACTACTGAAAAACTTTTGAAAAATATCAATTTTTTCGCCGCGTAAAAAATTTTTGGTGAAGTACATTTGCTTTCACTTTCTGAGTTCATGTTTTCATTTCTGTTTTCAATTAGAAACTGTCTATTCCAAAACAAAAATTCAGTTCAGTGATTGAATAAGTTTATCATTTCAGGACATACTGACCTCAAAGTTAGTGAGTTATGAATCTGGTCAAGCACTACTTTCATTTATCAGAAATGCAAAACTCTTCTCGATGCATATATCACCCACCAAGTTGATTTCATTTGGAATATCATCTATTTTAGTGTGAACGTAAAATTCGATATACAGAAAGTTTAGGCTTCAAAATCTTCAGAATTATTTTGCGCTGTAGTCTTTGATAATGATAAAATTACAGATTTTTCCCAAGGTACTCATGATAATCAATTGAGTAATTTGTTATGTATTTCTCATTGCAGCGATTAGGAATACAGAGCTGCACAATTTATATAAAATACAATCGTAACCTTCAGAGTTGGTTTTCAATCAGCACGATGTTATTTTGTTTAGTATTGTTATCTCTACAGGTTTCATATCTTGTTAATTTTGCACAAAATGCACAACATTGACGAAACACTTATTCCAATAAACTCAATGCAACGAATACCTTTTATATTCAAATTGATTGATATATTATTCATTCAGAATGGAAAAACATAAAAATTATGGAAATCAGTACCAAAACAGAATATTTTAGAATATTTTATCTACGAAACATTATTTCAGACGATTTCATATCATTTCGTTCAGCGTAATTCAGTACTAAAATGATAATAATAATAAATGAGCTTTACTGAAATTTAAAAAAACAATTAGAAAAAAATTACCGGAGATTCTGGTACTCATTCGGGAAGTCTAGCTCAGAGCTACTCAAATTCATCCAACAAGCACCACTCTGTTATAAACGCGAATACACAAAAAATAAAAAACCAATTATATGTGATGGTGTCATAACAGAGAAGAATAAATAAAAATGTTATTTGGTAATTATCCCCTGAAGCGTTGATGAATCAAATTGATCTGTTGCTTCATACATTATTGATTTGTCCAATTAGCAGAAATTGAGATTACTATCATGGATATAATTTTTATATTTGTATTTGAATTTCCTGATATTGAATATCTATAACTGCTCAGGAAATGTATTGCAGAATTTCACAGCACCGAAAAGAAATGATCTCTGAAACTGTGATTTGCGATGTCGTATTTTCATTTATGATATTTATTGAGTGGATATCTTCACGTAAAATAAGTTACCATGTTAAAAGGGAAGAGTGGGGAATAGTAATTAATATATGAATACAAAACCCAAATGATGAATCATACCGTTTTTTCATGTAGAACCAGTGAATGTTTTTTAAAATTTCAGAAATGAAATCATACCTATGAATTCCAATAATTAGATGGCAACAAGAATTTCAAACTATTTGTATTTTTTATCCGAATCATTTGAATGAGGCCCATATATGAAGTCACAGTGGCCGAAGTGGCTCAGCATCAGACTATCACAGAGCATTCTTTCAGTTATTGGCTTGAATGAATGCAGTATAACAGTTTAATGGCTTTTTCATTGGATTTTCAACATGATCAGTGAATCTAAGATCGGTGCCAAACATCACTTCTGAGTTTCAAGCTGTATTGACAGGAAATAAGATAGTATGACCTAGTTCTGAGAGGAAATTGTTTTAAGACATTTGAAAACACAATTCGTTCAGGCCAGTCTTAACTCTTTACACTGTAGGTTAACGGACTGACACCTATCAGAAAACAACTACTCCCCTGGCAAATACCACGAAGGGCGATGAATTATATCCTACAGGTGTTAGTGCAGGAATCTTCATTGAAGTATTTCCTGCATATGCTGTTGGCGATACAACTATCGGAATCGATTTTCAATCATTGAACAGGCACACTTTGCAGACACCTGTCCGATATAATCCAACGCCCTTTGTGGTATTTTCCAGGGAAGTAGTTGTTTTCTGATAGGTGTCATTTACCTACAGTGTAGGGAGTTGAGACTGGCCTGAACGATTTGTTTCTTCAAATTATTTGATTTATAGCTAGTATTCAAGTATGCCCACTGACTATATATGAAAAGGAAATTGTTTTTTGCAAATTTACGATTCTTCTGCGCTCCAAAAAATACATCATCATTGTTTTAGTAGAATGAAGTTTCGAATCATGTTCCCTTGATAAAGGACTGATCAAATCTAAATCGGCGTTCAAGAAATTTTGTGCCTCAGCATATTTATCGATCTTAAAATGCATATATAATCACGTGTCATCAGCATAAGCCTTTATTTCACCATTCTTGATAGACGAGACTATATCGGTGATATAAATGATAAACAATAAAGGTCGCAAAATGGAACTCTGTAGTACTCCGAATAGAATATATATCAAAAGATTAGGAATTGTGACTATCAACATAAACTTTTTGTAACCTACTTAGTAAAAAAGACCGGATGGCAGCAATATCGGAACCAAAGTATTTAATTATCATGCAAATCAGCTCATGATTGATGGAATGAAATGCTTTCGAAAAATCTATCAAGTCCCTCACCTATATCTTGTGTAACAGTAGCTCTTCCTGTATCTGTAGCTATACCTAGTTCTTACTATTTTCTTGTTCTTATCATTAAAATATTCATTAATTTGTAAATGAACAACCATTTCAAAAATTTTACTCATGCTGGGAGTATACTGATAATTCTGAGATCAGAATAACTGGCTGAATCATTATTCTTGGAAATTGGTTTCCTATCTTCAATTTTCCACAAGTCTGGAAAATATTGACGTATTTTATTTATCAATGAACGGGTTACAAAATTTCAAAATTCCGATTGAAATATTATTCACCCCTGAAGCTTGGCTTTCAATACCATTCAAAATTCCATGCACCGCTTCTTCGATAGCGAATCGAAATGATGAGTTATTTTGCTTGATTATTTAGTGATTGCTATAAAATTCAATTCTATATCACGATTATCAGAAACATATTGTACGAATTGAGCAAAATTGTTATTTTTTCATCGGGATTTGAGAGGTGATTGCTTATAAAAAATGTTTTTTTGAACTAACATTGAGTTCAGAAAAAGCGTTATACGTTTTGGTAGTGTTTTACCCGAACAGCCAGACTTGAGATAAGTCTCTTCTTAATTTCTATTTGTAAAGTATAATTTCCCAATTATTTATGCCTTATACGATCATTGACATATTTTTTAATTTTTTTGAGCGCCTCACAACGTTCATTCACAGAAAGTCTGAGATTTTTGGGAGCGGGAGATTCGACGATTTTTATCAATATCACTTATACTTTCGAACTACGGTAACTGATATAAATCTGCAAAGAGAAATCATCAAAACAGCGGTATATTACAAATTTTGACTTTATTTTGAATCTCTCCATCAAGTATTCAATATAAACTAGTCTGTGATCTGAAATACCTTGGTATGATAAAGTAATAGATCTAATAACGGGATTATCATTACTAAAGAGAACTGGGTCAATGAGCGTACTAGAAACATTGGTGATTCTAGTAAGATTATTAAGAATTTTTTCCAAATTGTGAAATTCAAAGCAGTTGAATAGAAGATTGGCTAGTTTGGAAAGGTCGACGTTGAAGTCACCCATGCAAATCACATTGTCAGAAACAGAATAAACAGTAAATGAGATATTATCAAAGTCAAAAGTTGTTTTGTTGTATTTTGAATCGTTTTTAAGATAAATTTTGACACCTCCATTTTTTTTCTATCCTAACATATGAACTTGTAACCACAAATTTGTATCAAGTGGAAATCAAGTTTATCGGACAGTCACGTTACAATGTCAAATTTGTTTTCACGTTCAAGTGCAGTAATGTCATTAAAACCTGTAGATATTGACCTAATATTCAGATAAGCATTTTTTTAATTAATATAATGGCATAAACTACAAAAGATATGAGCGGTGTGGTACAAAATGAATCACATCACAATCATATCAGATGTACAATGTTCATAGATGTCACTGAGTTCTTCGGGTAGACCTGTTGACACCCTCTAATCTCTGTCAGGACAGCCAGTGATAATATGTTTCACATTCAATTCTTCATCACAGAAGCTACATCTTTTGGAGTTTTCTTTCTTCGGTCGATGCTGGTGGGAGTACTTTGTGTGGCTAATCCTAAGACGGGTTTGATTATGGATCAAATCTTCATGTGACACATAGCAAATCGACAGACTGTGTGGGTTTGAGCTAATATCTCTAGCCAGTGTATCAGCAGTTTCATAACTATTTCTACATGCGAAGGAACCCAAACAATTTTGGTACATTTTCCGATTTCAGTTAGTTTTCCCAACTCTTATTCAATACATAAAGAAGGGAATTTCTGGAGTATTGATGTTGTATACCCTGCACAGCACTCCGTCATCGATGAAGACGACGGAATCTTCCCCATGTTCCCTGCAGTGCGCAAGAGCTTTGGCTATGTCGGAAAATTCTCCCGTATAGATACTATCTTATGTTGGTAGTCAATAACTGTAGCTTGCATAGTTTATGATTACTGAAGCCCCTACATTTTCAGAAAAAGCTCTTTATATGTGTACTGCAAGAGTATCATTCTTGGGATAATAGGTCAGGTAGGTATTACAATCTGGAAGGGCTCTTGTCCATGTAAGAGATATCTTCATGTTCAGAGGGAAGATCATTCTTATTGGCTGATATTTTTGCTGTATATGTTAAAATTGGGGTTGAGTCGACGTAGTTCGAGAGGTGGTTCTCCCGCCTCAACAAGTAAACTTTCCACAGGACTGATACAGAACGCCACCATAGCAATTTTTATGACCGCATCTATTAGGAACTTGAAAAAAAATTTACTCGCCGTAGAGTGAACAATGAATCCGTAATCCAGTTTGTATCTAATAAATGCTCGATAAATCCATAACAAGGTAGTACTATCGGCTCCCTATGTGTGACTGGTTGATACTTTCATTAGATTCAGATCGTTTTGGCAAGACTCCTTAAGATTTTCGATGTGAGTGTCCTTTTTCAGTTCGCTATGAAATGTGACAACCAGAAATCCAATTTTGTCAACAAATTCCAGTTGCTGGTTATTCAATTCAAGAAATTGTATAGCATCTACCGTTTTCTTTGCATTCCAATTTGTTAGTCGAAAACTCAAGTCCTGTCCGTTTCGACCACGACTGTAGTGTTTTGAGTGCAATTTTCATAACATCAATATATTGAAAGATAATTATAGTTTCTTTGGATTTCCAATCTATTAACTATTGCAGTCAATACTATTACGTACAAACTTCAGGCCATTTTTCAACTCCATGAGGAAACTATTCATTATTTCCAAAGAAATTTAGGGTTTCAGGATTGGTTGTTCTTGCTGCTCGTTTCTCTTTAAATATTATTCCTGATCTCCTGAAGTCCCTTCTGGAACTGTTCACTGAGCTCATCAATACGGTAGTTCAGTTCTTTTACAGTAATGGAACCTTCAGGTAGTTCGAAAAGTTACAACAGATTTACTGAACAGTATATATAGATATGAATGAGAAAACAGTCTTCTAGGTACTGATTGATAAATTTACTAAATGTATCGAAGCGGACACAAAACGTCCACTCAGTATGGCTAACCATCACTGATTCAAACTCAATTATACGTGAAAGCTGCAACAAATTAAGCAAATGCGGGTAGCGTTCATTTGTAATTGAATTATTCTAATTGATTGTTGCCTTGTTGTTTGTATTCGTCCGATATAATTCATTTCAGATAATCTCTGCACTTGAGCTTGCATTAACATTACGCCATATATCTACGAATGA
This sequence comes from Leptinotarsa lineolata, assembly GCA_015342045.1. Classification (NCBI taxonomy): domain Eukaryota; kingdom Metazoa; phylum Arthropoda; class Insecta; order Coleoptera; family Chrysomelidae; genus Leptinotarsa; species Leptinotarsa lineolata. The sequence continues at coordinate 11,980 of WOGR01006854.1, forward strand.
ATATCGTTTGTTAGAATGTGATCAGTAGAGTCTATTGTGTCGTATTATGCATAAATGTCTGACAGGTATAACTCAATGTCCATCGTGGTATCAGCCAGGAAAGTAGCTGTTTTCCGGCAGGCATTTACAACAACCTACTGTGTGGGTATCTTGGTAGAGGTGAATGTTTCGAAATTATATGAAATGAATAGTTGCATCTATCGTCCTCTATACAGGGTGTAACTGAATAAGTGTGAAACATTCGAAGAGGTGATTCCTCATCGAAAAAAAGATAGAATATTTCATTTAAAAAAACTTCATTAGAGCATCCCTTGTTAAGATACAGCTCCTTAAAGGGGGTACATAAAATTTGTATAACAATTTATTTCACAAGCACTGAAAAAGTTACAATATTGAAATTAACCTGATGTTTTGTACTACCAAAGAGACACTCAGCCAGTAACTTATTTGGTTTACCCCATGGTTGTGGGGGGTGGAAAACGCAACCCCTAAAATTTATTTTCAATGTAACTTTTTGTCTCATGATTTACTTACCATTTGAAACATCATTTTCGATAGACTGTTTCATTCTAAACAAAAAATGTCTCTTAGGTTTTTTGCCCAAAATAAACCAGTTCGCAGCAAAAAATTATTTTACGAACAACTACAGAGATATATCGTCATAAATGCGAAAATACGAAACTAATCTAGTAGGTCGCTATTAGCGATAGTGAGAATTGAATTGGTATGACGCTGTCAGTTTGTGAATTTTTGAAATTGAATCAATACTAACTGTGTGTTGTTGAACTGTTCTTTATTTGTTA
>WOGR01006855.1:0-12781 GCA_015342045.1 Leptinotarsa lineolata
TATTACAGTACATGCAATGGCAAACGCTCTTCTATGCCTTTTGCAGTTTGGCGAGAAACAACAAATCATTACAACGACTGTTACTTTTGCATGACAAATGTGTCTGGTTTTTCAAGAAAGAGCAAACACAAAATTGTATATCTAGATATTCCTTCTGCAATAAGGCTGGCTTTTCATGGAGAAGGTTCATCAGTTCCAACACCCCCGGCAAATTGGAAGGAAGATTTGGAAATGTATGATGACCAGGCAGGTTCCGATAATGTGCCAGAAAAAGGATGTATAGCCATTATAATATTAGTAGCAATTTTTTCCGATTTGTTAGCTAGTGTAATTTGAAAGGTTATGAATAATAGGTGGATAGATCATTTAGAGTCGATAATGCATTTGTATCCAGGTCAATACGGCTTTCGTTTTTATTTGGAGGTACGTTTTCTAAGTACATGTTTCTTCAATTGTCATTCAATTTTCATCTTCTTATTTTTTTCATGACTATTTCCAGATTATACGCAGCAGTCTCGATGGAACCGAACAAGAACCCCTCTTGACAGTATTAGCCAAGGAACTCAACATTGATTCCGTAAAAGCCTATCTTTATTGGACGACTGGTATAAAAGTTGAATGTGCTCGACTCAATGGCGTAGAAAGATACGAATACCACGATGTGGAATATTTCTCTGGAAAACAAGGTATTTGAATCTTCCTTTCAGAAATAATATGTTGCTTGAGATAAAATATTATCGATGCCCCCCATACCGATCTCCTCCTTAGAGGTTAAGCGACGTAGTGTGAGTGAACATTTGAACCCTCTATAAATTGAGGAAATAAGAATTGGAAGTCCATTATTCATCCGATGTGTATTCTTTAAAAGTAAACGTTTCACCATCATCTCAGATGACAAACGTCACGTTACGTCTCACCAAAAACTAGCGATAACATGTTTGGGAATGAATAGTAACACAGATCGTTTATGTGAATTATGAAAAAATGGGTCCTAAGACCGATCCTTGTGGAACTTCATGATTTACTAGGCGTACACTTGATTGCTCAGAATATTGATACCTGTTCGCTAAATCAGTATCGAATAATTAAAATGGTAGACTCCTGATACCGTAAATTGGAATTTATGATTAGACTGTATTTCTTCGAAAAAAAGTGTAATAGTCGATTTCTCAAAATAACTTCAATTATTTTTCCAATCACTGAAACTGAAGAAATATCTTGGTAATTATCTGGACTTCCTGGGTCACCGTTTTTTTATTATAACTATATCTTCTAACCTCGTTAGATAATTATGGCCAGCTGAGATAAATGAAAGCAGTCATTTTTCTAATTTATTTCAGTAATGGGCCTGACTCTTAACCTAGAACAAAAATTTGTCTACTGGATAGTTAGAGGTTCTGACGGGTCTCATCTCTATAAAGCCCCAATGAAAGGTTATTGGGATGACAAAACACTCAATATCGAAACAGTATCCAGTTTGCAGAAGCCCGACATACAGGGCCCTCTCTGCTATTTCCACAAGAGGTTGCTGTGGCTCCAAGACGGAAAAAACGCGGCGATTAGTGATTTGTCTGGAAAAAATATTGCCACCGTGAGCGGAAAACAAATGCAGGGTCTCAATTTGGTTCATGTCGTGGATTCTTTTTTGAATACTCTCTCAGGTTAGTATTTTTGGAGCCTTTCTATTCATTAATGTCGTGAATCAGCCAGCAACAATATTTTGTTTATAGATTCAATTTCAATTCGATTTCAGATTTTACCGATCCTTGGCTTCAGGTGAATGTATTGCCAGAAAAAGTGAACAATAACACTGTGAAAGTGGTGGGATCTTCTGAATCCTTCAACGTCACGTGGAACCCTGTCAAGAATGTCAACTACGGCCAAGTTTTCTACGAAGTTCAAATCGACGACACCACACGAATCGATGGTTTTACGGTAAAGTACCTATGATAATCATATTTCAGATGCGAAAGTATTCGAAATTTTGAACAACACATTATCCATAGTGGCCATCTTGTTGAATCTAGATTATCCATCATTTATTCTGTGCTGAAAACATAGTTGATATATATCCATCGATCATTTTCCTTCCCATACACCTCCACCGTCGTATTTTTCAATATTCGTTCTTCAATATTCATTCTTCAACATCCATTCCTCTTCTGTTCGTAGTAAGGAATTTATTGAAAAACTTACAGTAACAAGTGTTCTCATGGATCATTTGCTAACTCTTCATCCATTTCACTAGTCCTACGCAATGATTGGCCAGAAAATCAAACTCGTCTGGTCTCGTGACAACTCTGGATTTGTTTCCACCGTATTTATGCCATGTCCAAACCTACAGAGTTCAGTATACTAAACACAATTTCGAGATTAATTTTCAAGAAGTTTAGTATCCATAGTCCAATCTGCATCAGCCATTGCAACAAATTTCTTGTCAGTTTGATGGAATTCCAGTGCAAAATTTGTCATTTATTCTACATTTACTGTGACAGATTCTGCTGCTGATGAGTATTCTTGGCCATCACAGAAATTGAAGTAGCTGAGGTAGGTTTGTTTGAAGGTGAATGACAATGTTTCGTGGTGAATTTCATCAGTTCGGACTTCCATTGTCTAATGATTTGAAATCCCTGAAATGAACAAAACAATTGAAAATTAAAAGAATAGCTAAAAATGGAAAATATATTAAGCAAAAAAACCTGAAAAGAATTCACAGTGAAATAAAATACGAGTGAAAAAAAATTGAATAAATGAAATAAAAATAAATTATTATAATTAAAAGTTAAGTGATTTTAAAACACGTTACTTCACGACGTTTCGATTGTTAGTATCTACAATCATCTTCGGGTGATGACTGCTAGTATCTACAACCGTCTTGTAGATACCAACAATCGAAACGTCGTGAAGTGACGTGGTTTGAAATCACTTAACTTTCAATTATATCAATTTATTTTTATTTTATTTATTCAATTTTGTTCCACTCGTATTTTATTTCACTGTGAATTCTTTTCACGTTTTTTTGCTTAATATATTTGCCATTTTTAGCTATTCTTTTGAATTTCAATTGTATTGTTAATTTCTGGGATTTTGAATCATTTTATATAATATTAGACAATGGAAGTCCGAACTGATAAAATTCATCACGAAACATTGTCATTCACCTTCAAACAAATTTTTCACTAATGCTCCGCTTTTGAATATATGAAGCCATTGAATGTCAACGATACGTTTTCCAAAAAATACAAACAATGAATCGATTTCAAATATAAAACTATCGTGTCAGTCAGAATATCAGAAATATATTCATACGGAACAGTTTTGGAGTACTCGAGACTGCAAAGAGTGAATGTGGGTGGACTTTATTCCAAAAATGATAGATAAGGAAATTGACTTAGCGATCTATTCAATCTATGTCATCCTAACACATCTTTCTGAGAAAATTCTTCGAGAGTGTATGGCAAAATTTTTTGAAACTCGATTGGATCAAAATAAAAATAGACTGGATGTCAATACGGTAGTAGAATAAATGAAAAACATTGGCTTTTGCGACAAACGTTCCGGACGTATATCAAGAATGTAAAAACATCAGTTAGTGCAAAAACCAAATGAAGATGACTTTGATCATCGGAAGATTTCACAAAATAAATACTGAATAAGCGATGGGAAATGAAAGATTTCATCCATTTTATGTTTTCTGGGCGATTTGAACGATGTATCCAATTGCCGCAATTATCACAATAAAACCAATAACGTTCAAAAAAATCTGTTTGAGATCTGTTTCCGTTAATCAGCTGTCTCACCCATACGAACGACAACTCTCAGAAGTTGGGGAACTTGTGCGAACTAAGAACTAACGAGGTCTCACCTTTCAAATGTGATTCCTAACACGGTTGCAGAATCATCCCAACTTCAACCAAATAAATTATCTCGAGAAAAATATCTGGTCGAGAACGGAGTCGAACCCACTACCTTCCGATCGTGAGTCAAGCGCACTACCACCGCGCTAATTCAACGTGTTGGCTAATATTTTTGAATATTTCTGTTCGAGTCCATATTTTCTTCATAGACAGAATGGAGCGATGCATTTGAGTGGCCTTCTCGCTGAGCAAACTTGAGTCTGTTTGCTTGATTCTCTAGATTTTTGGCGTCTTCAGGGGACGTCAACTTGGTTGATGAAACGCGCGTCGAGAATACTCGCAGTTCTAGTGTTCAAGAAAAGTGCTTGTCTTTGATTCAATGTACACCAGAGGTTCCAATTTTATCTGTCTTCATTAGGATCACATTCGAGCGTTACAAGAAGTGCATATTTTGAGAGTGTCAGTGTGGAAATATGTGTTTGGTTTTCAAAACTGAAAAAAAATTCAAAATTCATTCAAATTCATGCAGGATACTCAAAGAAACGAAAAGGAAGTTGCAATGTGTTCTTATACATTTCCTATGAATAGTTTTCACGATTTTTTTTCCTTTGAAACGATAAAAAAAGTGGAGGCTAGGCCACTGAAATACAATTTGGCAGAGATAAAACACTTCCCAACAACATCTCTAAAAACTGACAGCCACGAAATTAACATCTAGGTCAGAGGTATCAAACCTCTGCAAAGGGCCATATATTGAATTGAGAATGTATAGGCGGGACAGATTTGAATAAAAAGATTGTACTGAATTATCATAACAGTTCATTTATTTAATCATATAGTATATAATATACAGTTGTTGAAAATCATATCAAAGTTATAAAATAGGGTAATTATTTTGAACTCTAGCATCCAAATACCTGACCTCTCTTGTTTTCGACAAGCTCATTGATATCAGGTATCATATTCGTTGTAATTATTTTGGGAATTGATTGGAGATGTTCAGTCATAAGTCTTATGCGATGTTTGTTCTTATTTATTTTCATGACGGAAAACATCTGCTTACATAAATAGTTACAAGAAAACATGCACACAGAATGCGTGTTGTATGCTTTTTCAATTCTGGGTAGTTATACAAACTCTTGGAATATTTTGTATGAAATGTAAAAGCGTTAACCTATTTGAATTTTTCTTTCAAAATACTGTCTGATTGAAGATCTATCAACTCCATTTGCGAATGAACTCGTGCCTGTGATGGTTCAAAATTGAATGGGTTGTTGAAAATTGGGAATTCAATTTCATTCATTTTGCGAAAGTATTCAAAACGATTCTTGAATTCCGTGATCAGATGTTGCAGAAGTTGAGAATATTGATACAATTTTTTTTGATTCACTGTGCCATATGATTTGAAGTGACGCAAAGTTTCATCTTTCACCTGATTTTTCCACAGCCTCAACTTTGTTTCAAAGGCTTGAATACATTTGAGTGAGAATCAGATTTTTACCCAGTTATTTTATATTGAGATCAGTCAAGTGTTTATTCATATCTACCAGAATGGCACAATCAAACCACCAGTCAGTGTTATGATCAATTTAGCTGTCTTTTTTAACATGAAAGCTTGAATAGGGTCACGTAATGCAAAAAAATGTTTCTAAAACTACTCTTTGACTGAGGCATCGAACTTCGGTGAACTGAGGAAAATAATTATGAGCTTTAGTGAAAATTTTGTTTATGCGAGACACAAGTACCACAGGAGAATCTTTGAGGCGCTCTAAGAGCGGTGCCTGTGCGAAAATTGCGATTCACGTTGGATTTGAACCGCTAGAGATTGAATTCATTTGGAAAAACTTTCTCGGGAAGGTTATTCCACATGAACGCAGTTCTCCAAATTGATGAGTTCTCAAACAGTAAAGTTCGAGGTGCACTGAATTGAACCTCAAAACTATGAGCATTCACAGTCCGTTGCGTACTTCTGATATGTTTCGCTCTTGGTGGAATCAAATATGCCAAGTCACTTGAAACACCTCCCATGAAAGTATCTATAGAAGAAAGGCAAATTTCCAATCTTTCTTTGATGTTCTAGTTGTACTACTTCGTAGTACTACTTCGTTCTAGTTGTACTACTTCGTAGTACAACTAGAATCCTTCTCCAACCGTATCGCTTCGATCACTCGACTCAACAGACCATCGTCGCGCCGATACACTCCTTTTATATCGATAAAGAAGATTCAATTGTTCTCAACAAAAATAATTGGGTATTTCCGCCTGTTGCTAATAGATGGCGTTACTGTCTATGATTGAGTTGTTTACTAGAACTGAAAGGGTACCTAACCCGAGAATATGGTAGGTATCCTCGGAACTAACCAACACTTTTCAATGATACGGCCCGCTGGTGGTATCTCTGACACGACTGATTTCTGGGCCTAGTTATGCATCATTTTCACAATTCCAATTACCGTCAGTGTCCCAATCAAAATGAATTGATGTTATCAAATATCAAAATATGATGGTGACTGAATATTGGAACTTTGCTTGATACAGAGGTGTGATTTCATATTATGAATATGACCTTTATCAGATCCCAACTCTACTAAGACAACTCGGATGAATATGTAAATTTATTTAAACTCCGATGCAATAAACTGATTTAAGAACCGAGATGAAAAACGAATTGCCATACTCAACTGATTCACATAAATCACGAAAATGAGACAATCATCAATTCGAACTCCACCATGACCACCAACAATTCGTATATGATATTCAAAATCTCAATATCTACATCGAAATTTATTGGTTAAATAAGACGTTTCTGATTGGAATCGAAAAGTTTATCTGGAGAGTAGCAATCGAAATCGAAAATAATACGCGACATATAGTTGGTGAATCTAGCAGCATCAAGTAAGTCGGGTGACTCGGGTGCCTGTTGTGCGGTCTCATGTCAAGACGCGATATATTTCAATAATGAAATCCTATTTTGTTCAGTCATTTACGTACCCTATACATTCATTAGAACATTGCGTTTTTGATAATTGTACTTTCAAACAAATATTTCCATTGTGATCTCTCGTAATTGGGGTAATGAAACTGATTTGATTCGAGAATTGATTTTTTGTTCCTATGTCGATGCTTTCAGCTGGGAATATTTCAGGAAATAATCTTTTTGAGACCAAAAATTTTATTAGATGAATGTCCTTTTTCAAAATTTTATCAATTTACAATCCCAATCGATCATCCAGCGATAGATAAAACCACGAGTCCGTTGAATGGGTGGTTTTATAATTCTGGTTGTTTTAATAATATCGCTAATTAACGAAGTTTTCGTTAAAAAATGTAAATTTATCAATACTTCCGTGTAGCGGAATACTTCCGATAGAATTTCGATCTCTTATAATTTGACTCGTTGATATATTTGTCCTCAAATACTGAATGTCATTTCTGAATTTACTCAGTATGAATTTGACAATTTCACTATTTTCATTGCAGAATTGATAGAAATTCTAAATTGAGATCCGATTCGTGAATTGTACTGTGCACTGAAATATAGAAGGTTGAATGGAAACAATCACCGGTATTTATTTGATGAAAAAATTACGGTAATTTTCTGACTTCACTTTTTTCTCTATGACAAATAAAAAAATGCGTGAGTTTCGTAACTTTCCGCTTTCACATTAAATTCTTGATAGACACGAAATTTTCAAATGGATCATCATTATACAGAGTAATGATAAATGTTGTCCTTCAACACCAAATTAGCTTTCAAAAATTATGACATAACTTCAGTGGCCATTTTTCTTATCTTCCTCGGATTTCACGGCTTTCTTAATTCAATGTTCTCCTAATATTTTTATTTCTACTTAAAACCTCTCCGAGGGCCTGATTAATCTCGAGCGTCAGAAAAGAAAACGAAACAATCATTGTGTAATTATACTCAGGCCTGAACCCTCCTGACCCAGTTTTGGGGCTTCCCCTCGAAACATTAATTCCGTCACGTTGGGGGCTAGCTGAATTATTATGCGTATTTTGTCCTATCGCGATCCTCATAAAACACAATAAAGGCAGACTCATTTATGCTGATCGCGCACCACCGAACACCAAAAATGAATCGCGTCACAAAAATCACAATCGGGCGATATGTGGAAATCAATCCCTTCTGTAACGCATATTAAACTGTACATTATACAGTGTGTAAAAGCCGAATGGAATAAATTTATTATTTCGGTTACTGTACATATTTGAAAAAAATCCCGAAACACGTCGAATGTAAATTATAATTTGACATTCTTCAATGTAAAAATACCATTCCTACCTTCAACCCCCTTTGAATGACAGGTGCAACCCCAAATTGTTTGAATATGGAGTACAGGTTTGTGATAAATTGTTTGAAAGGTCTCTTCATTTTCTTGTCGTGAAACAAAACTAATTTTTGGTCTCGAGAGCTCCAGTGCAAGCTCCGCCCACTCAGAGCGAACAAGTGGAAAAAGTCGTTTTCCCATGATATTTCAGCTTGGTTTAAGAAAATTAAGATGTAGAATATCATTTCCTAAGTGTTAGACAAAATCTTTCCCAAGATTAGTAGTGTTCGTTTACTTTAAATAGGAAAAAGTTGATTTTATGGAAAATGGCTTTTTCAGTTATTTAGCTAGAGAAATCTAGCTTTCTTCTAAAAAGCATCGATAGAGTTTCTCAGTAGCTATCTTTTGACACCTGGATCGTATTTCTAACGTGAAAGGTTCAAATTTTATTTAGATTTTGGTGTTGAAAATTATTATGATTTTCAGATGCAATTTTCAGGTAGAAGGGCTAGCAATATCGAAAAAGTTTATTTAACTTTTTGTTTCAGCACAGTGAGTTGTACTCAGAAATGAAGGGAAGAATTTTTGAGAATTTTTGCAATTTCCGAAGATCCCTGAGTGTGCGTGAACTTTGTTTACCAAAAGCTGCACACCAGGGGAAAAGTTTTCGAGCCAGAAGACTTTGGAAAAGCCACAAGTGAATCTTATTGAAGTGAATTCGTTGGATTATTGTATCTCGAGTTTTTTTTAGAGCTCAAACGAGATCATTGCGGAATAGGAGCGAAAGGAAGTGAAACTAGGAAGAAATTTTATTTGGAGAAGCTCCGGTGGCAGGTTTTTGGCGGAATATGTTGGAGCTCGGTAATCTAGTGAATCTTTGGTTTATTCCAGGACCTATCGGAGATTATAGAGAAGCAGATCACCATTTGAAGGAAATTCAAAAGTGCTAATTTCGATCTTTTTATTGCCCAGGTTCCTGCTGGACCCGCCACCGGAAGTAAGCGGATCCTGAAAATCCTGCGAAGGAAGACCAGGTCCCTACTAAAATTGCTCAGGCTCAGGTACCCTGTGGAGACCTAACGGTGCACAACGAAGCAGCGGTATATAGAGCTTGAAGTTAGGAGGATCAAGACATCATTAGCTCAGTCCTTTGGACTAGCGACTCAACCTAACCGTTGGGATCTTTCTACAGAGCATCGAAACCTATCTTTCAAATCCTGCGAGCGGCCCTTATCCCAGGGTGCTGTTCAACAATTGGGTTCCTTGTTCCTAATCACTAGCTCATTTCACCCTGTAGGCCTTGGTTAGGGAATTGAACTCGTGACCAAGGTTTGACCCAAAACTTAGAATAACCGTGAGTCCTACCCTATGCATCTGTCCAAGCCAGAGTCACCTTAGGGAAACTTTGAATATCGAAATGCAGACTAGAGCCAAACAAGCGCGAGCGCAGCTTGCAAGGGATGCGACAGTGCCAAATCGCGAGGTCAACCACTTCGACCAACCAACCTTTTATTCAGACAATCTTAGTAGCCTGAGTGCGACTTCTACAGAACAACGCGGTACCCCCCTGGAATCTGTGTTCACCGGACACAGTATTTCGCGTACTCCAGCGAAGACGGCTAGTCTGAGGCTGTCTTCTGCAAGACGTATCTCTTTCGAGAACGAGTACATTAGCACCTCACCCCTGGTCGCAGAGCGACGCACCCCTGGCACTTTCGATTCGCCTGCGAGATGAATAGTTAAGAGTCCCCGAAATATCACAAAGGACACAGTCCTCAAATCGCGACAAAACACCGGTAATTCAAGCTGTTTTAAACCGATTTAGGGCATTAAACACGCCCAATACGTCAGGAGACGTAGCTCAAAGAAAATGGACGTCGTCTACGAGAAGAAGTGGCCTCCAATACGAAGAGCGAACCAACGGCGAGCCTTCGCCAATTATTAGACATGCGAGCTCAGCTGTCTATGCCGAGATCAGCCACCCAACCGAGAAGCCAACGACAAACCGGCAGGAGTGCAGCCTCCTAAAATTAAAGTTTTGCGCGATCGTGAGCCTGTTTGGCACGCAAAGGAGATGATTCCCACTTATGTGGGGACCCCACGAGTTAGGATACACAGGGTCTACAGCCATCCTGTGCCACAGGCGGTACGAGAAGTACCCAGGCCATTGTCAATCCCGCCAAAGAGTTCATGCCAGAGTAGAGATGGACAGGATTCTCGAAATGTCGGACACGACTTTCGAAACATGAACCAGGACCTTCGAAATGTCAAACAGGTCTTTCGAAACATCAGACAGGACTTTCGAAATGTCGGTCAGGACCTTCGATATGACGGACAGAACATTCGAAAAATCCGACAGGAGTGTCGAAACATCGATTTTATTGATTTTGGATATGCAGAAGGACAGGTCGTCCGGCGCCAAGCGCTGAGAGATGCCCCCAGGAGGCAACCCTCAATGGTCCCTGGGAAGGGACGGACACGTTACGCACAGGTGCGCAGCGAGTCCAGTACGAGCTTGGAAGTGGCGCCATAGCAGTTCCACTATCCAGATAAGGAGCACGCTAGCCAGACATCAACAGCCTAACGCAGTATTTAGGCCAAATAAGGGATCCAAAATCCCTGGGACCCAGGTCGGGGAGGCCAGGAGGCCGTTACAGCGAGTGGTGCAGGAAAACAGCGGGAGCGGTGTGCGAGGGCTCGCTTTCCTCACACCCTACCCTACTTGAGAACATTCTATTCAAAAATGTTATCGCTTTCAAGTTTATTGCAACAATTAAGATAAAATAAATTGAAATTATGTGGTTGGACGGTTGTACCTGTTATTCGACGGGGATTGAAGGTAGGGGTAGCACTTTTCCGTTGTAGTATGTCAAATTATAATTTAAATTTGACATGTTTTTGGATTTTTTCAAAATATATACAGTAACCGAAATAATGAATTTATTCCATTTGACTTTTACACACTATATACTCCGAGAAATGGTGTGAGGTATTCAAAAATGTGTAAACATACAAAGTGTTACATTTGAATTAGGGAAGTTGGTACCAACTTACAGTATACCCGGATGTGTTATAAAAACGCCATTATTTTCATTCAATAATGATTATAAAAAATCTATATTTGCCAATTATCAGGATACGAATCCTTTAATTTCCCAAAATACCCTGTATACACCCAATGATGATGATGATAGATGATGCAATTGAAACAGCAATGAAAGTAAGTTTATCCTGGGTTCAAGATAAGCTGAGTGCCACTTTTCCGAACATTGAATTTTTTCAACGAGAAATTGATATTTGGGAGAAAAATTTTCATGACTGAAAAACCATTATAATTTTTTTCTAACGGATTGCCAAAAACAACTATTGGGAGATAGAAATCGGTGAGTGTTTTGAATATCATCAGTAAATTCCGATGACCCAGAAATTCCCCCTTATTTTTCCAAACAAAATGAGAATATCGAAATATCAAATATCAAGGAGATACAAATAGCTTCAATTAGCAAAATATTGTTTATTTCTCATAGAAAAAACTATAAAAGTGGTGGTCTCGAGGGTCAGTAGATTCTGATCCCTTCTACTTTTATGATTTTTTTATCCTTTGTGGAACATATTGTTACACTCATTACATCATTTCTTCTTCTAATTTATCTATGAATCCACTATAAGTTCTGCAGAAACTTTTTCATAGAAAATTGATGACAAAAACAACCCCCTGCAGATAAATTACTGAGACAACTGATATCTCCAGGATTTTTGTCAAGAATCAAGTAAAATTTCGGATATTTCTGGAAAATCAATAATTTTTCTCTGATAATGGAAACTAGGAAATCAATTCCGACTTTTAGTCGACTTTCTTTGGGTATTTCCAGCTTCCACAATCTGGAAAATATGAAAATTGTAATGGAGGACTTTATACACGATGAAAACTGATTTTCCTACATAAAAAATTATTTTCTTTCATATCGTATGGAATACATTAATGGAGTCAATGAATTGGGTTACGTTTACAGAGCAAATTTATGAGTTGATATGTACTTTTTCTTCAAAATGTTGATATATTTCTATCAGCAACTGATTTCTTTCAAATAGATATAAGAGAGAAAAATTCATGAAGATGAAATATTTTTTAAATTTTTTGATTGTTCAAAATAATTTCTCAGGTCAATTCTGATAGGAATCCAAGTGTTTTGAAATTAAAGTAAGTTATTTCGATGAAGAAATATAATTTTCTTCATTGAAAATACTTAGTATTGATATATGGGTAATTTTCATGAAGTATAGAAATTTTGATGAAGCGAAAAATGATGTGATGGAACCTGGTGTACGTGTTCGCTTCCAAATATTAAAGCCTGAATACAATTAAGGTCCGAAATGAAGAAATATTTCTTTTGAAGAGTTGAACTAATACCCTAGTTTAACTCTTTATCGAAAAATTTTCTTTATCTTGGGCCTAAAATGTTTGATAAGATAGATGATGCCGGTGAAAATGAATAGAATATGATAGAATATAACAGTTTATTGGCTACGGGATACATTTGACCCGGCCACGCGTTGCTGTGGCTATAGTTTTTGTTATATTACATTATAGTAAACAATCTAAGAGGAACAATAAGAGAACATCAGTCACGA